>BQNB010039566.1:0-46338 GCA_026074375.1 Tanacetum coccineum
TGGTTTTGGCTTTCTTTTTGTTTCTTTTCTTGAATATCCGTTTTCCTGCACAACACAAATACAAACATACAAATACAATGTATTTTTGGTATGTTTTTAGTCATTTAAGTCCGTTTTTAATGGAGAATGGTATGTGTAATTAAGCACATACCAGACCCATAAGCTCCTCGCCTAAGTGTTAGATAGATTTTATCAACATTAAAACAAACAAGGATTAAGATGAACAAGATAATATTAAGCTACTAAAACAAAATAAGCTAGAATTTATTTTAAAAACAATAAGCTAATAAAAAGATAAAACTTTAGATCTAAATCTAGCCGAAACTAAGGTATTCAATCAAGTGAACTTGAATCGGGTATATTTAAAGATTTAGATCTAAGAAAAATAAGCTAGAATTACAAAAAAAGCAACAAACTTTATGCTCGAAAATAAGCTAAAAAATATAAGATCTATAAACTTTAGATCTAATTTACACGAAACCAAGGTGTTCAATCAAGTGAACTAGAGACGGGTATATTTAAGGATTAGATCTAAAAATAATAAGCTCTCGAAGATAAAGGTGCTCAAGACTTAATGAATAAGTCGAGTAGGAGACTCATGATACCTTTTTTAGCATTTGAATCGAGCTTAATCAAGAAATAAGCAGCCAAATAAGAAAAGAAAAGGAAATAAGCAAAAGCTTATTTGAATAATATGAGCTTAGATCTAAATCTAATAAGCCAAAGAAAGACTTATTTGAAATAAGAAATAAGCTAGGAGAAAGCTAGAAGCAACAATAAGCTAAGATAAGCTTAAAAAGAAAAGAGAAGAAAATAGAGGATTAGAAAAAGAATAAGCCATAAGAAAATAAGCACTTCAATCTTCAAAAACATCTTCAAAACATCTTCATTAATAAGCTAAAAAGAGTGGATTACAATAAGCTAAATAAGCTATAAAAGCTTATACAATAAGCAAACTAATAAGCTAAAATACATAAAAATAAGCTACACTACTCCTACACTATATTGAAAATAAACTAAATTTCTCACACCCCAAATGAGATGCACAGCGTCTGTTTTTATAGCCTCCAAGTAGGAGGGGGCATTTTCGTTATTTCAGGCACTCATCCAATAGAAGCTCTAGATCTGGGGGTATATTCGTAATTTTGCAGCTTCTACCGACTCAATTATAGCTTAATCCTTACGCATGATTGCATCGGGATCCAAATCCTCATACCAGCTAATCATTAGATGTATTATTCCATGTCCACCAATGAGAATGCGACAGCTGGCCTTCCAGAACCCTCTTTACCCGAGCCAATCATTGGCTCGGGATCCCAAACCTCGTACACCAATGATTAGAATGCCACGTGTCACCCTGTGATTTGTGCCACATGGCCTGACAGCCGTCACCGGAGCCACCGCCGAATCATCGGTTAACGGCGGCGGTCAACGGTGGCAGCGACGGTCAACGACGGAGGTCAACGACGCTCAACGGCGACGGGCCACCGTTAACCACCGTCGGACCGCCGGTCAACCACCGTTGACCGCTAGTCAACGGCGGGTCAACAGCCGGGTCTGGATCGGGCAGGGTCTGGGTCCGCCACGTGGCATGCTACGTGGTACCACGTGTCAGCTGACGTGGCGTAGAGGGGATAAACCCTCCTGCGTTTCGAACTCGGGACCTCCCGGGTGAAATCTCAAAGCAAGCCACAAGACCAACTGCGCTAGGCAGTGGTCTTGTTATATATATGCATTATTATTTACTTAACCCTTATTTGGCCTAGTTTATTTATACTAGTATTAAAGGTTTAAACAGGGACGAAAAAGGGTCAAAATAAAAAGGTTCAAGATAGAAAGGCCGGTACCGTTGGACTCGTAATTTCGCGCTCTTTCCAATGGTGTGATCGAGGAATATTCACGACTTCGTTTGAACCTCAATAAACATGAAAACGTCGTCGAAAGTCACCCGAAAATTATCGTTTTTGTTTTGTTTTCAATCCTTTGTACCTGTAAGACATAAAAACACAATACAAACATATTTGCAACATATTTATCCATATTTTAGTGTTTTAGTCTGTTTATTAGCATTTTCCGGGGTACAAATGATGTGTGTTTTAGCACATATCAATGATTAGAAAAGGGAAATAAATTGTTGTTAAATAAAAATTACGAAACAAATAGACTAAGTCTAAAATACAAGTTGTTAGACACTTTTTGCCCACTGTTATCATGATAAATACACAACTATTTACAAACGTCTTGATCATAGATCAAAAACAACAACCTAAGTTGGCGTTCCCGTAACGGTCAACTTTCCAATCATCTCATACTTTACATACTTTACAAGGCAAGTGGCGATATCTTCCATTTTATACAATCGATGATTTGTATCAACGAATAATCCATCCTTCATGTAATTCCTTCGGTAGTTGCGAAACGATTATCTTCAAATTTTTCCTTCTCTTTTTTGTTGCCATTTTTCTAATTTTTTCGATTTTTTTTCAAACATCTAACTATATACGAAACTCGGAGTAATTTCACCATCTTCACGATCATAATAATTCCGGATAATCCCTTTGATAATTCCTTCATTCTTCGGACGTACCATTAATTACGATGGTAGTAAAAATACATGAGTTTTGACTACTTTATACATTCCCATTTGTGATGTGCAAATTTCTTCCAACCTTACCAAAATTGACAAAAGACCCGGGAAATACAAACTTTACACATTAAGCAACTAGCAACTGTAAAATAAACTTAATCTAACAGGGTAGGCTAAGGTGTAAAGGTGTAACGAAATAAACAAGTTGGTGTAATTCCTAACGGATTGGCTCTATGGGTTGTTCTAGGTTTATCTTACTCTTAAAGTGGGAGTAAATAAAGGGTTTATACGGGGGTTAGCTAACCAGTGTAGTTAGTTAATAAAACAACATGTAAAGGCTTTTGGGGTGTTATCCTAAAATTTATCAATTTAAACAAGTTACTCCATCTAAATCCATAGTACTCATCACTGTGGTCTCGAATAGATATACCAAGCCAAGTTCTAAAGTCTACTACATCACCGGCACACTCATATTTTATGGAATTTGGGTAAACATTTAGAAACGGATAGGTTAAATCCTTACAATATCTAATAAGGATTGTTGTGTGCGGGTTATGTAACATGTAATTTCACAAAATTATGCTTCCCATCCCCCTACTTGAATTATACAACGTCCTTGTTGTATAGATAAAACATTAAATACGGGAATTAAAAAGAATTAGAATGAGAAACTCCTTGATATTTGCTCGGTAGATTCTCCATGTTGAGTTTATTGAGCAAGAATTTGTGTTGAACAGCCGCCTTGAGGTTTCAAGACTCCAACACTTCAAGATCTCCAGATTTGTAAATTCTCCACCAATATTGTCGATATTTCTTTCACGATGTCCTGTGTAAAATAGGAAAAACGTACATCCCTATTTTTGGTACCTACGGTTAATTTAAAATAAGCTAAACAAACTAAATACGAGTCAGTCTGGTGAATACGCCGTATCATGTGCATGAAGACGCAGTATTTCCAGAATTGACAATAATGTTTTTAAAGTGCATAAAAAGTAAAGACTGATAACGTCCAGACAATCAATACGTCATATGGTAAGGAGCGGATACGCCGTATTGATGTCTGGGAAGACAGACTCGATAAAATTAAATAACATTCCGGGCTGTCTCCTGGGTATCACTTTTGTTTACAACGAAGTCTTTACGTTAGACTTTTCTTTAGCTTTTCTTCACTCAGCTTTAGTTACCATCAATCCTTCATCCATCATGCGAAAGATTTCCTGGTATGCTCGTCATGCATCATCGTTTGTTCTTCCAAAATCATCATATTCATCTTTTTTAACCGCAACATACTCTTCGTCTTGTCCAAATGAATACTTGATCATCTCGAATCTTCTTATTTTGCACACTAGCAGTTCGTGAGCTACACATAACTCTTTTCTTTCATCATGAGTTTCATTCTCTAATTCATTGTGATTGTGGTAGGTGTTCTCATGGCTATCCCATCTTCTCCAACCATCATTTCTTGATTCATCATCACTGATTAAGCCTTCCATGATAGCTTTATTTCTTAAAGCTTGTTCTTTTAGCTCGCAATCCATCAATGCTTCGCACCATTCATAATCTTGGTAATGGAGCGAGTTTCCAACTATGTAAGTTCCAGGTAAGTTTCTTCCATTACAGTATCCATCATTTTTCCATCTACATGTTGGCCACTCCGAATATCCAGTTTTATAAGTGAAGGGCTTACAATAATGCTTAACTGGTGTGGGTTCAGTCCAAACTCCAGTGTCAGTTCATGGTTTCTCATCAACCCATGGTACATCTCTGTTCCATTTATAGATCCAATCATCCTTATACTCTTCATAAGTCTTGAATCCCTCAATGTCCTTAGTAAGTAAGTCTGGATCGATTTGCAAAAGATAGTTAAATTCTTTGAAGGCCTTGTACACAGGCGTCTCAAAATCAAATATATTAGTGTCGATCCTAAAGACTTCGGCAACTTCATCTTCATTATCAGAAAACTCTTCATCCGTGAGCTCAACTTCATAATCTCCTCTAATCCAGTAAATCCAGAATGCTTTCTTTGTATAATGATCCATCGTCTTGTAGTTAAATTTTTTTGACCTCAACCACTCAGTAAATGCAACATCAGATGGATCATATCCCGTATCATCATCAGCTTCATGCGACACTCGTTGCTCTAAATCATCATCCTTTCCGCTTAATCAATTGAATTCATTATGGAAAACATCAAGTGATGTATCGCAAGTGAGTGAAACATCTTTGACCTTAAGATCCTCAAGTTTCTCAAACTCTCCTTTAATTACCTTTGTCATTCTAACAAAAAAATATCCAGAAAATATCAGTAGAACCAGCGGGAAAAAGGTGTTAAACTATTTTGGAGATTTAAGTTCGAGAGTGGAAAAGAACTTTATCAAATGAGCGATACGCCGTATTTAATTGAAGTGAATATGACGTATTGATCAGTTGAATGAATACGTTGTATTGGACAGAAAGTTGGATACACCATATCCAATGGAAGTGGATACGCCGTATCGAGTTATCGACCAAAACAGTGTTTTACGAAAACAATTAAATTAAACACACAAATATACAAACAAACAATTAAACTAACAAATACACAAAAAATATACAGACTATACACGAATCTAAACTAATCCTAAGGGTTAGATCTAATCTAAAAACCAAAATATAAAATAAAAATCAAGATAATTTCACTCCCCGGCAACGGCGCCAAAAACTTGATTGTGTCATTATGTGGTGTATATTTTTATGATTCAAGTTTTAAATTTATATTTTTCCGAATTAACCAAAAACAACATTTTAACGGGCAGTGTACCCGGTCGAGTGTTAGAAGCGAGGTGTAATCTCTCGTTTATTAATATTATGGTTTACCTATCTAGTTAATTCTAATCTAAGTCAAACCTATGCTAATCCTATGTTAGTTCTAATCCTTATTTAACAGGTAAAGGGGGTTTTCAGCACTGAAAGACTAGCACGAGTTGGTGGTGCTGACTTACAATAAATTCAAGACTCCTTTAACCCATACAAGCTACATTAAATCGAAGATAAAGACGCGGTCAAAGCCTTTGATAGAAACTGTGCTTTCCTTTCATTAATTGATTAAAAAGTTGGTTTTGTTTATTCAGTGCAATGATTACTTATTCTCTAGGTGGGTATTCATTCTAGAACTTTGGCGGGACTTCATCGCTAAGACCTAGACACTATTAATCTCTGTCACAATAATAGCATTCGCATAAAAGCATCCTTATTTGTATGTTATAATCTTTCTTAGGGATGTAAGCAATGGTGATCTTGTTAAACCCTAGCTCATAGAGACGTTACCCACTTACTGCTTAACGGCGATTTATACACTAGTAGTCCACTTGTCCAACTATCCAATAGAATCAGAAAGCTATTTGTTGAATTATCTAGGTTCACCTGCTAGTCAACTTGTTCACTAAACTAAAGGCAATATCTGATATCTAGTTAAGCCAGAAGCGTATCCAAGCACGAATTTAGCAGGACAATATTTATGATCCTATTATTCTAGATGTATACATCACTCTATGGAGTGCTATCCCGGCATCTATATTACTTGGTCCGTATCACTAGATCCAAATGAATGATAGGTCGCATATTAAAGCACATAAACAAGTATAAATTGATAAACATAAACAAGCATACGACGATAAATTAAGCAATCGAGATATAAACAAAACTAAACATTCAGATCTTCATAATAATTGCTAATACCCGAAGGTATTAGCCTTCAAACATCATAATTAATACAAGAGTAATGGCTTAGCCAATGTAAACTAACCGAGTTAACGAATGATACCAAAAACTAAACGATTACAAAAGTATAAGAAATTACACGTTGTATCCTATGAATTGGAATGCATTGCGAGACCTCTTCTGCTCTTTTTCTCCTCTGAAAATCGACTTTTGTGGTTTAGGTATCGAGAATATTATTTATCACACTTAAAACTCGTTTTTGAGTTTTCTAATCATAGGGTCTGGAGTCGGTGTCGATACGGCGTATCCAATGTGTTGGATAAGGCGTATTGGGTGTTTCTTGGAGTAGGGACCGCGTTTGATATATTCCAGAATATTTTATTCCTATATAGCTTGAATACAGCGTATTGCCTTTCTTGGATATGGTGTATTGGAGTTGTGTCCTTTGTGGTCTTTGGTGAGTGTAGGCATATATACGCTGTATCTTCCTTGATGGATACGGCGTATTGGTTATCAGAACAGTAATCTTCAAAATATCTTCATTTAAGCTCTAAAATGCGTGCCTTTTAGTCAAGTTTCACCAAGTACTCCATAATTACTGCAATTCTCAAATATGAACGATTAAGTAACAATTCTTTGCAATAATTATACAAAATAGGTTAATTACATGTGATAAATGATGCTATAAAATATACATTATTTTATGTCATCAACTTGATTGTATACTTTGGCATCTTTTGCTTCTCAGCTTGTTTCTTCTTAATCTTGATAATCTCTAAAGCACTTTCAGATTCTTGTTCAAGGTTAGTTGTTAAAGTCTGGATCTTGCTTGACTCGGGAGCTGGCTTCACAGAGTATTTCTGAATAAGGTCTGCAGTGTGTCTCTATAGAACCTTTTGAAGATCATCACCGATTTTTGATCCAAGATATTTTTCAACAACTGTTGGAACTTGTGACTTGAGAGTAACAAGAGCTCTAGCAGAGTGATCTATTTTCTTAAGCTCGGACATAAACTTTTCCAATCTAGCAACTCTTAGTTGAACAGCAGAGAGTCCATCGGATTCAGGGACATCTGTGGTGATGGTTAGAGCATCGGTTTAGATTAGCGGTGAAGGGATTGGTACTGTTGATTGTTGTAGAGGTGCAGGTGGAATGGTAGTGACAGATTGAGGAGGTAAAATTATTACAGGTGCTGCTGAAGGAGTTTCTTGTACTGATGTGAGGATTGAGGGCTCATAAATCACAGATACAAGTACTTTAAGCACGGATGGAGACAGGATATGTGGAACTTCATATTGAATCTTAATATCCAATAACGAGCTAATCTCTGCATCTGTAGTATCCTTAATAGTACCAATTAAAGAAGTATAAAAGAAAGTTTAAGAAATTGATCACCAAAACCTAAAGATATAGATAAGCTGGAACTTGTTGGAGGAAGTTCTATTTCTTGGAATCATCCTTGGTTTCTTCAGTCTTTTCAGCATCTGCCTTGGCGGCATTTTCAGGGGGGTAAATTTATTCTTCTTCATTATCATTTCCAGATTCTTCAACTTTAGCATTGGTCATCTCTTCATCCTCATCGTTATTTACTTGTTCTTTACCTTATAAGACCTCATCATCAGTATCTTCATCATCAGTCATTTCAAGATTGATACTTTTTTCATCATCAGTATCATCTTTCTTCTCACCATCTTCCTTAGAATCAATCCAATCAATTTCTTCTTCCTCACGTAGTTCTTCTTTTGAGTATTCACTCTTTTGTTCAGATCCCTACTCAAGAATAGCCTTTTTTCAGTTGAAACCTTTTCCTCATCAGGAACCCCTGGTTTAGTACTAGTTCCTTCACTTGAGGTAGCAAAGACGATTGTGGACTCATCGGGAACCCCTGGAATAATACCAGTTCCTTCACTTGAGCCTCCAGTTCCTGGCTGTCTTCTGCTGGGTTTCTTGCTTTCTTTGAGAGTATGCATTGTGTCAGCGGTAAATTGTTCTTCAGGAGTTAAAGATGGAATACCCTTGAGCTTAAGCTTCGAAGCGGTTGGTTTTGACTTTGGAGCACTTGGAGTGTCTTGAATGACTACACTTCTAGTACTTTTACTACCAATCTTTTTCTTAGCAGGTTCAGGTACAGATACAGTCACAATCCTTACATGAGTAGCATGGACTTGCCTTGCTGCTTCCTCTTCTTCAGCTTCAATTATGTTGCTAGATTTACCTAACTCCAAAGCAACGTCTGGATCAGGAATAATGTTATCATTAACAAAAACTATGACTTTCTTCTTCACCACTCTTCTACTGTTCAGGTACAGATACAGTCACAATCCTTACATGAGTAGCATGGACTTGCCTTGCTGCTTCCTCTTCTTCAGCTTCAATTATGTTGCTAGATTTACCTAACTCCAAAGCAACGTCTGGATCAGGAATAATGTTATCATTAACGAAAACTATGACTTTCTTCTTCACCACTCTTCTACTAGCCGTCCTTTTCTTAGTTGGTTCAGGCTCAGACTCTTCAGATACATCAACAGTTTCCTAAGTGACATCAACAGTCTTCTTTCCTTGTAAACATTTGCCTCTACTCTTCTTGGGGGGGAATATCACCAGTGGAATACTTGATGAACATCTGGTAAGACTCTGACTGCTTGATTGCATTATTCAGCATCACATCAGGAATAACAAGTCCATATTCCTGATAGTCTTCTCTATTTTGACAAAATTGAAGTTTGGTAACAATACCATCATCATTGATTTTATATGATTGTGTTGAAATTTGAGGTTGGAGAGATGACTTTGTGTTGTTGAGGAAATGATTGATGATAAAACTTTAGTGAATCGTTGGGAATGACATTGTTTTTCGTCTTGACTTCTTCTACTTCTTGTGATTCAATCTGGAAAGCAAAGTCTTCCCAATCAACTCAGGTAGCGACCATTTTTCTCTATCGAAACATGCCCCATGGTATGTCAATTATGGATTTTCTCAGTTTGTCATTGCTTGTTGTCTTTCTAGAGAGACACTTACTTGTTGATTATTGCTGACAGAGTTCTCCTGGTGATGAATGTGATCTACAAACATATTCGGTTCTGCTGTGCTTGTATAGTAGACCTTTGGAGCAAGTTCAGTGGAGGAGGTGAGGGTTTCGATCATATCTTGTATGGTGTAAATTCTTCACCTTTCCACTCATTGGACATATATATCCAGAATCTTTCGAAAGACTTCAGCATAGACATGCCTTCTTGTGGCCAACGGGATTTTTATAAGATTCAGATTCTTTAACATTCTTGATTGTGTACCAAAACCTCTCTTTACTGCATAAGATTTCAGAGACATATGCAGAGATATGTGAATGCATCTGAAGCACGTTTGGGGAAAAAAATTCTTGATTATGTCAATGACCACTTGAAATGTCACATCCTTTTGTTGCATAGTGGTTTCCAGTCAGACGTTGGTAGAGCTTATCCTAACTCTTTTTGTAGATGGAACCCATTTCTCATCATGAGCAACAACTTGTTGAGTTTCTTATGGATTCATGATTCTGCTTAAGAATTAACCAATACAGTTTATATACACAACAAATATATTTTAGTGATTAATTTGGTTATCCTTGATGATACGATTGATTTAGAGATAAGCTATGATTAGGTTTCATGCAAACATGACCAAATTCCTACACTCTATGAATAAGTCAACTAAGGTCAATAGTCAAAAGTCAACTGATGAAGCCAACAAGACAATTCCAAGAGAACTTAGGACAAACATCCAATCAAAGGGAAAATAATGTACATTCAAGCATAGCAAGTTATGAAATATGACACCATAAGCAAGTAATTACACAAATTTTAAAAAATTTAGGCAGAGTTTACTTTTATATTTTGACATATTTCGCTTGGAATGTAACCTGTCATATTTCGCTTGTGATATATCATACATGTTTCGCTCAGAGTAAGTGAAACATGTTTTGCTCACAATAAGTGAAACATGTTTCGCTCAGAATAAGTGAAACATGTTTCGCTCAGAATAAGTGAAACATGTTTCACAGCGAAACATGTTTCACTTCATTCAAGCCTAACATGTTTTGCTTCCTTCAAACCAAACATGTTTCGCTAGAAATATACTTAACATATTTCGCCTGCTTAACAAACTTCTTAACTAAGGTTTTACCAATCAAAAACCTATAAGAATTTCTAACATGCATCACAAATCAATCAAGAACATCACAGAAACCATTTCCACAAGATTAACACAACTTTTAAAGCTCTAAAATGTGAATTCGAGTATTTTGAAAGGAGAAACACATTTCAAATGGGACAAAGATCATCTAGGAGGCTCAAATAGTTTACATATGGACATATAACAGTTGACAACCACACTTTAAACACCTCACGAACAAACATATACCATTTTAGATTTAACGAGCCTAGAACAAAACTTTTCCAAGTAAAAGGTTTCTAAGGAACAAAAAAACCATTTCCAAAGGCATAAGAATGCAATAATATTGCTACTAAACACAAACCCACAAATAATTTTACAAACACTACATGTTTCGCATCATTCAACTCACAAAAATCGTCATATCTCACAAATGGTTATGAGATATTAAAACCTGTTTCGAACGAGTGTTCTACACATCCTAATCCACATAACCCCTCAACTAATTAGAGGAAACCTCAAGCTTTAAATTATGAACCCTAAATCGTTTTTAATTGATTAAGAGTGCACAAAGATGATATAACCTAATTCGTTTTGACAAGGTGATGTTAAAGGGATTACTTACTAGTAGAAGTGAACCTTGGATCTTGAAAAACGAGTTTGATTTTAGAGTATGAATCGAGCGAAATGTGTTAGAGAGGGTATGGGAGTGTTTGGATTTTAACTTAAGTGGCTGTGAGAGCGAAATGTGTTTCAAAATATTATAACCGGCCATGTTTCTAGAAATGGCAAGAATGGACCTTGTTGTTTATATCCTTTTCTATTTTCATTTTAAACTTATAACTAAGTCTAAACTAATTATAGAAATGGCATATTAAGCCCCTAAAGTTGTAAGCTTAGATCTTAAGTCCTAGTTTTTGCCATTTAGACCCTAAAAGTTAAAACCAATAACATCTTAAGTCCTTTTTGGGTTAAAACTGATATTAACCCCCCTTTAATTGATGATCCGTTATAGTTAAAACCTTTTTCCTTGAGTTAAACTGAGGATTGAATTTTCCCCTTAAATGATGAACCCGATAGTTAAAACCTTTTTCCTTTTTATTCCGAGATAAATTTTTGAAAGATCATTTTTGAAAGAATTTGACTATTTCTCCCCCTCAAATAATGTCTCGTTTTCTATTTAAAGAGCTGTAGACATTGTTTGAGTGATATAAAATTCTTTTTAAAATCTTTTTTGATGAGAAACGGATATGTTTAATTAGTTTTCAAAAAACAACACCAATAAAAACAAGATTTCTGTCGTTTTACATAAATAAATGCATTGATACGTATACCTATTTGATTAGGAAGCACGGGTTGTGTTGCAAGATAAACACAAGCCTTTGAATGAATATGAAGTAATTCATTTCCGAGAAAAATTAATATCCCGTTGTGAGGTCAAGTTTTCTTTTTGTCGAAATACTTGCCTTGAAATTGAGGACCGGTTTGCTATCTGAAATAATAGCAAGCCATATATTTAGTTTTGAAAACAATTTGAACTTCTGCTCGAACTTCATTTACAGCCTCGTATCATTATTGAATGACATTTCTAAGGCCGTAAATGTTATCGATTTTCAGAAGACATGTCATGAACACCATATTTTTATATTTTCTGATTTTTTTAATTTTGTATTTTCTTTTTATAGTTTTATATTTTTGTATTTTCTTTTTGAAAAGTTTATATAAAATGAAAAATCTTTTTGGGTTTTTCTGATTTACTTATATACATATGATACAGAGGATATGTGAAAAGTTTACCACCATTACTCTTCTTCTTCGTCTGCCAGCTTTTTCAAAGTCTCAGGAGACATACTTCGCATACCATGCTTATTGATGAGAAATTCAAGTCGTTCTCGTGCTAAAGGCTTACTAAAAATGTCTGCCAGCTGATACTTTGTTCTAACAAAATACAGCTCAACCACCCTGTTCTCCACTTGCTCCTTTATGAAGTGATATCTAATGTCAATATGCTTGGATCGGGAGTGTTGGACGTTGTTGCAACATAAAGCAATGGCACTTTTATTATCGCAGTACAGAAGTATCTTTTTTAACACAAGGCCATAGTCAATCAATTATGATCGCATCCAAAGTATTTGAGCACAACATCCTGACAAGGCAATGTATTTAGATTCTGTACTAGATATGGCGGTGCTCTTATGTTTCTTTAACGACCAGCTCACCAATCTATCACCTAATAGTTGAATACTTCCAGACGTACTTTTTCTGGTATCTTGGCAACCCGCATGGTCAGCAACAATGCAAGAATCCTTTGAATACCATAGACCCATATTTATGGTTCCTCTTAGGTATCAAAAGATTCGCTTAACCGCATGTAAGTGATTTTCGATAGGCTTTGCCTGATACCGGGCACGCATGCACACAACAAATACAAGGTCTGGTCTACTGGATGTGAGATACATAAGGGTGCCTATCATTCCATGATAATGTGTAGGATCAACAACTTTCCTTTATGGATCTTCATCCAGTTTAGATTTCTCCACCATTGGAGTATCCACTGGGTCACAGGTTTCCATACCATACTTTTTAATCGATTTAAGAGAATATTTGGATTGATTTAAAAAGATGCCTCTGTGACTTTGAGAAATCTAAAGTCCTAAGAAAAATGATAGTTTCCCATCATCGACATCTTGAATTTTGAACACATAATTTTAGAAAATGATTCATAAAGATCAGGTCATCGACATAAATTTATACCAGTAATATGTCTTTGCCTTCTCTCCTGATGAATAATGTAGGATCAACGGTGCCTTTTAAGAACTACTAGGAGAGTAGAAACGATGAGAGCATATCATACCAAGCCCGTGGAGCTTGTTTCAGACCGTAAAGGGCTTTCTTAATGATTCAGGGGCATTGGATCGCAATATCAACATGTCTGCATATCTCAACTTTTAGTCAAAGTCAAAATTTTACTTTCTTTTTTTTATTTATGTTTCTTGTTTGACAATAAACTTTGGTTATGAAAGTATCAATTTCTTATCAATTATAAATTTAGGAAAAGGAAAGTCAAATCAATCTTTATTTAGATTGATTCCAGTTTTCCTATAAATAGTAGTCTTTTCTTTGTGTTGGGATATGTTTTGAGTTTTGATAATAATAAAAGCTTTTGCTTTGATCGAGTTTTATCTATCCAATTGTTCTTTTAATTCGTATTTTGTTCGGCCGTTAACGATCCGCATCACTTAAGCTTATACACATGGCTGGGATTCTCTGGATCTACAAACCCGTCTGGTTGACTAACGTAGACCTCCTCACGCAATATGCTATTCAAAAACGCGATCTTCACATCCATTTAGTAGACGACCATGTTCATATGAGCAGCGAATGCAATAAAGATACGGATGGCCTCAAGTTGAGCAACATGAGAAAAAGATTCCTCAATGTCTATGCCTTCTTCCTTGACAATATCCCATCGCTACCAAACGAGCCTTATTTTTCAACACACCTCCCAGTTCGTTTAATTTCACCTTTTTTATCCACTTCAAGGTAATAATCATAACACGATCCGGACGTGGTACCAGCTCCTAAACTTCAAGACATTCAAACTCATTGAGTTCTTCTTGCATGGCTTCAATCCAATAGGATTCTGTTAATGCTTCTTTATAACTCTTAGGTTCAACAGAAGAAAGGAAAGCATCGAAATAGCAGAATAGGGCTTCATCTTGTAGTTGATGTCAAATGGAAACCAGTCTAGAAGGTGATCTTTGGTCCTTTTGTTGATGTGTTCGGGTGGTTGATTTATTAAGTGCACATTGTTTGGAATAACAAACTGAATAGAGGATTCTTCAGAACTAGGTTCTGGAATTGGAAAATCAACATAAGGATTATTATCCATGTGTGCAACTTCAATATCATGGTCAGCTTCATTAATACCGAGAGGAATGACTGAAGATGGTGTTTATTGATTTGTTTGTGAGGTACATGTAGATGGTGCATCTTGATTAATTGTCGTTGAGGAAGGTGTACCGGTTAAAATGGCAGGTTCTGGAGAAATGACTGCAGGAACTTGAGGGTCAAAACATGGTGGATGATTAAGGTACTCATCAAATATCGGCTGAAACAATATTTCCCAGACGTTCTTTGTTGGTGGGATATACGGAGTTGAAGAAGGAATGTTTTGCACGAGTCCTGAACTAATTATTCCAGGAGTCATAAGTTTAGGCCCTGGTCTTGAAGTAAATTCCTTAGAATACCATTATTAGTAGGATAGCAGAGAGCACCAAAGACATGACGATAGGATAAGTCAGGTTTTCTATCATGGAGAAGTTCATATGGTGTTTTGTTGTGATGTTTTTGAATTAATGATCGGTTTTGAGTATAGCAAGCTGTCGCTACAGCTTCTGGCCAGAGAAATAACGGAGCCTTTGAAAAGATCAACATAGAGCAAGCAACTTCCACTAAAGTACAATTTCGTCTTTCAACAACACCATTCTGTTGTAGAGTGTGAGAAACAGATGTTTGATGTGAGATTCCGACTTCCTCATAATAAGCTCTTAGTGTCTGATTGACAAATTCTGTGCCATTATCAGTCCTGATGTTACGAACGGTTGCATTCATATGAACTTGAATCATTTTGAGGAATTTAATCACGAACTCTGGACCTTCATCCTTTTATCATAGAAATTTCACCCATGTAAACCGAGAATAATCATCAACGATAACCAATATATATTTTCTCCCATTGATACTTTGAATCCTCATTGGCCCGCAAAGATCCATATGTAGCAGATATAGTTTTTCTTGAATGGAGTCTTCAGCTTTGGGTTTGTGGGAGTGTTTCTTGCTTTTACCAAGAGCACAGGCAGAGCACAAGTAATCCTTCTGATACTTTAGTTTTGGAAGTCCTCGGACGAGACATTGTTTGGAAAGAGAAGTGATGTAATCAAAGTTTAAATGAGATAATCTTTGATGCCACAACCAAGATTTGGTCTTTGAAACCTTAGACAAGAGACATATAGGAGAGGATAGTAACAAATTATCCAGAGACAAAGTGTATAAGTTTGAACCCCTTGATCCCTTGAGTAGATCAACACCTTTTAAGTCACGAATAAAGCAGGTGTGTTTGCGAAAAGCTACTTCGAGATCAGAATCACAGAATTGCCCCATGGAGAATAAGTTGTGTCCTAAACCTTCCACAAAGCAAACCCGAGATATTGTAACATTACCCATTTTATAGTCTCCATAACCCATTATCTTAGCAATATGATCATTCCTAAATCTGACTGTACAGAATTGCCCCACGGAGAATAAGTTGTGTCCTAAACCTTCCACAAAGTAAACCCGAGATATTGTAACATTACCCATTTTATAGTCTCCGTAACCCATTATCTTAGCAATATGATCATTCCTAAATCTGATTGTACCCAAAAATTTACTAACGAATTTGATAAGTTGAGAGCGATTTCCGATCATATGCTTGGAGCATCTGGAGTCCAAATACCACAGAACAATCTGGACAACCTCAAAAAGGACATCTAAGTCATAGCTTGAAAGATTTTCCATTAGAACCGCTTTAGCCGAGGCCTTAGGTAAGGCACTAACTTTCGGTGGAGGTGATCCTAGTTAAAGGGCACCTATTTTCGACTATAGTAAAGGTCCTACTTGTAGTTTTCCAGCTAAAATACAATTTCATTGAACACCTTTTACCCGTAGATTTTCCAAACTTTTTTCTCAATTTTATTTCTTTTAGAATTAGATTTAGAACGCACATTCACATCATTCACATAATCAATAACACGCATATCATGATTAGCATCAAACAAACATTTGTTACCAATAGCATAAATAGATTTAAACTTAGCATTTCTCACAGAATGCTTAACATGTGTATTACTGATAGGTTCAGAAACAGAATTCATCTTATTCAAACTAGATTTAACTTTCCTAGGGTGTTCTTCTACTTTATTCTTCTAATTGCTACTTGGTGGTCGCGAGATCCTATTTTTCTTTGTATTGCCTGAAGGCTTTGATCCGCTAGCACTAGTAGTGGTGTTTACTCCTGTAGAAGTCAACAAAGGCTTGTTAGAATCTTTGGTTCTACGAGAATCAGTCTGCTTAGGAATGTTACTTGAAGATGTGACAGGTTTGGCAAACCTAACTTTTTTGTCCTTGTTCATTGGTGTGACAACAAATAATTTCTCACAAGGTTTCGTTAAACTAGGGCATGACTTAGAGACATAGACTAACACTTCCTGAACGTGTTTTGTAAACATGCAAGTAGATTCTAATAGAAGTTCAACTAGGATTCTGTTTTCTAGTGCATTTTACAAGTCCACGAAGAATGTCAGTATTTTCTATAGTCTTCTCAAAATAAACCTCATGGGCATCCTTATTGTTCTTAAGTCTACGAGAAATAGGTTCTATGTCTAGCTTGAAAATTCCTGGAGCAATAGTGGCACTAGGTCTTGAAACAGTAGTATCGACAACATTTTTCCCTTTAAGTTTCCTTAATTCATTTTTCAATGCTGCAAAAGCAAAAACCTTTTCTTGAAGTTGAGCATTTAAATCTGAGTTTTCAACAGACTTTGCATTGATTTGAGAAATTAAAGAGTCACAATGTTCTTTGGATTGAACACGTGTCTTTCTAATTGAGTCAAATTGGTCTTTGTAAATTAATTTCAAATGCTCTCGTTTTTTTCTTAAATTTTCATTTTCAGAAAGTAATTTTGTCACACTATGCTCTAACTTATTGTTTATCGTTTCAATCTCATCAATGTCTTTCTTTATATTTTCCACACTATCTTTTCCACTTAAAGATCTAATCCTATCCTTCAACTTTTTTATGACCGTGTCATTTTCTTGTGATTGAGCTTTCAATTCATTTATTTCAAATAATTGATTTGTAGGAGCATTTTGGTTTTCACGAAAATTGTCCTTTTAAAAAATTTCTTGAGTGAAGTGAGTTGTCAATTCCAAAGAATGCAATGCTTTTTCAAGTGTTGAAATAACTTTCAAAAGTTTATCGAAACATCTTTTTCAATCAATCTTTTTTTTTAGAAGCTCAGTCTCAAGTTCCAAACACTTATTGCATTCATTCACACATGACTTTTTCACATCAAGAATATCCACAGAATGCACAGCAATATGCATAATTCCTTGAGACATGATTGTATTCAGGAGTTTGACGTTATCAATGCTAAGCTGTTTGATTTGAATTTCAAAAGCGTTTTTGTCTACAAAACACTGATCAACAGCCGCTTCCATTTGGTTAAAAACAGTTTGAACTTCATTAATTTCATTTGGTAAAAGAGTTTTATCAAACGCTTTAAATGTGTCGTTAAAACTTTTAAAATGGAATTATTTTCTGTTAACAAAACAAGCTTTTGGTATGTTCAAAACCCACGCACCTGCCGTTATAGTAATAAATGTGGTTCTCTTTTTCACGACCTTGTCAAAACTTGCGAGTTGATATTTTAGCTTTTTAAGACTTTCATTTACCAAACTTACCTTAGGAAGTTTACTAGGAGCTTCAATTCAACAGTTTATTAACTTAACACAGATGTGTCAGGATTATAGTTAGAATGTTTTAACCAAAATGCTTGTTCTGCAGACAATTCTTTTTGAGTGACAAAATGTTTACCAAAATCTACTTTTATTTTATTCAATTTTAATAATCAGTTAGAGAAATATTTATTTTCTTTTCCATTGAAATTGGATCATTTTGTTTATCAAGCATCTTTGATCGACTCTCTTCTTTCAAAATCAATGTCTCTTCATCATTAATCACAGAAATCATAACATGTTCTTTAGCAATAACACTATCATCATATAATGTTGGTTTAATCCACTGAGCTTTTTTAAGATTGAATAGATTTTGAAAACCAAGAGCTTGTTTGAGTGTCCATCGGAAAAAAAAAAAAAAAATAAAAAAAAAAAAAAAAAAAAGAAAAGAAAAAAAAAAAAAGGACAGAAAAAAAAAAAAAAAAAAAAAAAAAAAAAAAAAAAAAAAAAAAATATGGGAAAAAAAAAAAAAAAAAAAAAAGAAAAAAAACCTGTGGTTTCGTTAGCATATGCATTGCTTGCGTAGATCGATACATCTTACAAATGATATTTTCTAGTTCTTTATTTTGTTTTTTCAAAATAATTTCTTAGCCAATGTATTTAGACTCTTTTTCTTTAGATTCTGTTTTGAAAACAGTTAATGTTTTTGATAATGATTCCTTTTCTTTGACATGATTAGAAAGAGTTTCTTTAAGTGTATCATCGGTCACTGCAGAAAGCCAGCAAACTTTGTATTTCTATTCCGAATTAAGTCATCCATTTGAGAATCTATTAACTTTTCACGTTTGTTCAAATCTACATTAAGTCTTTGTTCAAAAATGGTGACTCGTTCTTTGTATCTCTCAAGCTCAGTGGTTAATGATTCATTTACCATTTTATTTGTCTAATTTTCCTTATCTAAATTAGCTACATGATCAGTCATTTCTTCAACCAAAGATAGAACCAATAAAACATTTGGTGCAGAAGAATTAGTATCCTGAATACCCACATCTTGTGACTCTTGCAGATATTGAGAGTAAGGAATGATATTGTTATCACTGTTTATCTCATTATCTGGAGAATCATCAATATATGTTTGTTCATAATTCAACATCTCTTGTACATCGTGATTAATCATATCATTCGAATAAGAATTAAAATATGGGACCTGGTGTGGTGTTTTTACAAGCCTTAAATTTATAATAACTAGAAATACCGATTTTGACTAAAAACACAACATTCGGGCAAGTATACCCTATTCGAGTGTAATATAGTATTAGGTAAGTCCAGGTCGTTCCATGGGATTTGTAGCGATTCACAAATCGTTTATCAAATAACAAAGCCAATTGATTGTTACGGATCAAATAGCCTAAACGTGTGTAAAGCAAGCAGGATACCAAGCATAAAAGATATAGATATTGCAAACTTTATATAAACAAAATCATACAAGTCATATATGACGGGTAATCATAATAACAAGCATATCTACCAATGATAACATAGATTCCTTTTGGCCTTTATACTACATCATCACAAGCGCATTAAGAGTGGTTTATATCAAAATGCAACTTATGAAATTCCTCCCGCCCAACCCGGTCCGGTCCAACATAAGGAATGGTCTTAAACATAATTCTACTTGGATTATTTATAGATTTACTAATCAATTCTCACAAGATTAGCACCGAATTGTTATAGACAGACAACGTGAAATTCATTAAGACAATAGAGCCTTTCGACCTATATCTATTGCAATGACAAATCAAAGGATAAATAATGATCCAAGTAAAACAATATCGAATTCATAAGCATTCATATTCACAAGTTATACACATATCGTCCAAGTAACGACATACATTCATATCATACCAAACCAATAACCAACATAACAAGCATAGATAAATTCAGAAACATCATCAATATTATTAGTAAAGAAATGTACCAAATCCGTTTATGCTAGTAATTCGACTATAAAGTACCAAAACCAATATTTCAACCAAAACAATCTCTAATCCAACAACCCAAGTATCCATGATCAACCAACAACCTATGCTACTGAATTAACCCGAGGATATATCATGTCTCTTCAGGGAATCCGCAACGTGTCACCAAATGGAGTGTTTGGCAACGAGGTTTATGGTGGTGACTCGGAAGGATTTGGTGGGAATCATTCGAGTGATGAGTTTAGGTTATGTAATAGTGATGAATTGAGGTTTATAAATGGTGGTGGACCTCTGGAAATTCGTGGCTATGGTGGTGGTGGTGATATGGTGGATCAAAGGGGTGTTTGGATCATTGGATCCTAAGATCCTCACCATTCCTTCATTCTCTCTAATTGATTTAGAGAGTGTGTGTGTAATATATTTGAAGATATGAAATTCCCTGGAGTTTTGGGGGGTATTTATAGGGTAAATTTTGCTTGGGGGCTAAGCAAAGGATGTATGTGGACGTTTTTGGGGCTAAATTCACGATTTTAATGCTGCAGACTGAAAGTGCGGCGCACATTTTTATTTGTACGCCGTACTTGGGATTTTGTGAAAAGTGCGCCACACATTTTTGGAAGTGCGGCGCAATTGGGGCAATTTTAGTACTTGGCCTTTTTCTTGGTTGTATATAAATGAATTCTCTTCGCGTGGCCGTCAGAATCGCGTCAAACGGAGTTCATATGACCGTGTTATGGCCAAAACAGTGGACATGTGTCGGGAGATCTTTATCTTCAGTTATTTCTTCGTTTCAGCTTCAAATCTTCATGTATTCTTCCATTTTCTTCCACGACACATTCCAAGAACCTAAAATAGCAAATACACTCTATTCTATACCAATAGTTCTTATATTTAACCAATTTGTATATGTAAAATCATTGATAACGCATATAAAAACATGTATAATTTGAGCATTATCAAATCCCCCCACACTTAAAACTTTGCTTGCCTCAAGCAAATTTAAGAAAAAAAAAATTTAAACAAGGTCCTAGGTGACAAGACAAGGAAATTTTTATTTATATATATATATATATATATATATATATTTTTAAATTTTGATATATTTTTTTTATTTTTAATTTATAAAATTTTGTTAGGTATGAAACTTTCAAAAATATTTTTGATTTTTGTAACAAATAGGTGCAAAAGGCGCAAGCAGCCCCCCCCCCTCCCCCCCCCCCCTCACACTTAAGGGTTTGCTTGCCCTCAAGCAAAATAAGGAAAATAATAAGCTTTACAAAACAAACATAGAAGTATGAAAAATATTTTTGGATTTTTTTAATATGTGAAAACAAAGATGTTTGACAATACCGAATGATTCTCAAGCTGTATAACATGACTAAGCACCTCACGAAGAAGGAAAGTATAATTCACTCAAACACTCGTATGTGATGTAATAGAGGGTAGAAGGGAAATCACATTCAATTGCTCAGACATGATCCATTTCATACCATAGGCTTGTACAAGAAACAAAACTGCATCGACAAGGCGTAAGCACCAGGTATAAGTATCAAAAGCGGACTTTTATTCGGGTTGTAACGTAAGGCTAAGGGTTAATTAGGGTATGGATAAGGCATGGGAAATATATACTGGAAATGGTTTTATAATATACATGTCGACAAGTCCAAGAAACCCATGTTGCTAGTTACGACAATCCACAAACTTGCGAGGTATTGAACAACTCAACCTCACTCGATCATAATCAACCCGACACAAATATAATATATCAAAATTGTCGCAAGTGCCAACAACAATCCAACTCTTATTCATCACTTTTTCTTTTCTCTCACTTTCTTCTTCTTTTCTCTTTTTTTTTTCTTTCAAGCAGTCCTTCACACAACTAACAATTCCTTCACACTTGAGATAAGGATACACCACGAAAAATACGAAATACGAAGTTTGCAACCTTCATCTTCGTTGAAATGACACAATACTCATAACAAAGCGCGAGCAAACTATAAGCAAAAATCAACCAATCATACCGAGCAACTAGCAACCAACCATTGGGACTTTCGACAAGGGGTAAGGCTAGGCTAAAGGTTATATATATTTTTGTATTTTTTATTTTTTTCTGGATGAGAAAAATGAATAGAATGGCTCAGCGGGTTAAACTAGGGGTATCTAGCACTAAAGATGAGTGCTAACAAAAGGGTTATTTGGTGGTTAGCTAATCCGTGTAATTAGCTAAAAGAATAAATAATATGTTAAATGGAATGGCTAATTTGGTTAAATCCTAAGTTGCCTCTTTATCACTTAAAAATACATATATCACGCGAACGTGATCTCACTACGGTCTCATAATGATTTCAAGCACAAGTTCTAGAATCAATAAATCACCGGCACACTCATAAAATTTTAAACCGATATCAATGCTTCAGAAAAGGTGACAAACTACAAATACATAGCCGTAACGACGGATGAGACACTTGCAGTTGCATTCAAACCTTAACTCGAGAAAGCTAAAGGCTAAAGTTATCTTAGGTATCAAAGATGGATACCCGAATTCCATAAGATCTAAACCTTATATTTTTTTGTGTAATTGGTATAAATGCGCAAGTAATGTCATTGATCCCGAGTCGGATCTGCTCTATCAATCGGGACACATCTCTGGTTTTAAAACTTTATATTATTTTATTTTTTCGTTTTATTCTAATATATTAACCTAAGTGACAAAAGAATTTAGAAACAAGAATAGACTTTTAGATTATTGAGGGCGAACAAAAGTTTATACTTTAATGAGTCTAATTTTTCAGATTTATTTCCCCCCACACTTAAGTTGAGCATTATGCATCATCTAAAATAACTTAAAAGTAAGACAAGCGGGAAAAATAAATATAAGAGAAACGAAACTTCCCAGGGCTCATAAGTGCTTGGTTGAATTCTGAAAGATACGGTGCTAAATGAAACGCCAAGCATGTGTATTCTACCACATGTAATATACTAATCCAAATATATCGGCTCCCAAGTGATAAGCATCACCACCAATCCAAGCTCTACTTATTTATTTAATCTCCAAACAAAACTACGAAAATCGTAAAATACAAAAGCGCACTTTCATAGGCACCACGGTTGCATTTATCGTATGCAACAAGCCTTTAAACCCCTCGGTGGCCTCGAGTGGACAGGTTATATTCTCGTGAGGGTTTCCAGCGAACACACCCACAAAGTTCAAAACCATATATATTTTTAGATTTTTTTCATTAAATTTTTTATTTATACACATTTTAGTAAAACAAGCATACACAAAAAACATATTAATTGAAAATAACAATAATAGAAATAATCATTACTAATATGCAAACACTCAAAACACATATATAAAGAATAATAAAAAATAATGGCGAAAATAAAAAAAATATTTCTTTTTTTTAATACAAACACATAATTATTATTTAAGGTTTAAAACAATAATTTACAAAATTTCTATTATTATTATTTTTTAATTTTTTATATATTTTTTAATTTTTATTTATAATTTTTTTTCAAAACAAAAGTTCGTCACACTAGAAAGAAAGTGTGGCGTACTTTTAACCTAATTTTTTATAATTTTTCAAATATTCAAAAATACTGGCGCGGTAAAAATTTAAAAAGTGCGCCGCACACAAACACATGTGCGGCGGTTTTATTATGACAGAAAACATTTTTTTCTCTTTCACACTTTATTATTTTACATAACACATATATAAACAAATACTGACAAACAAACACACAGACAATAAAACTAAAAAAAATGAAACTCTTTTTAGATTTTTACAGTTTTTAACATTTTTACATAATAATGCAAACAAACACACTAACAAACAAGCAAACTAGTGATCAGCAAATAAAAAACATTTAACAAGTATTCACATAACCTAAAAAGACAATGCTTCGGTTTATTTTTATACAAATGTTTTTGTTTTTGTTTTTGTATGCAGGTGCAAAGTGCGGCGCATTTCGAAAGAAGTGCGGCGTACTTACTGCAAATTTTCTAAAATTTCATCTTTTTTTTACAGATGCAATTCAAGAGAAATATCAAACAAACTAAGAGATTAACAAAACACATGTTTTATAATATGAACAAGAACATGTCAATAATTAAAATAAGCAAAAACAAAGCGAAAACAATTTAGAAATAAAAATCTTTTTGGTTTTTTTTCGAATGACAACTAAATATTAACAAAATTACAAGATGTATAATCAGATTAAATGGAATTTCAAATGATTACATACCTGGGACTAGAGATTTGGTGGTTTGTTTGGGTTTGAGTTTTTAAATCATGATTCTTTGTTGTCGAATTTTTTATAGAAAGTGCGCGCACATGGAGTATGTCCGGTACGCACTTTTCTGGTTTTGAGTTTAAGATTATATTCTCTGGATGATTCAGAAAATCGCGCACAACATAATGTGCGGCGCACTTCCTGAGAAAAACATTTTTGGGGTTTCCGTTAGCCAGAAACGTTACGGAGTTTATTAATGTTTTTAGATTTTTCAAGGGATTTAGAACACAAACCCACTAAATGCACAAATACAAAAGACTAGCATACAGCTGTAAACCACTACCGAAATCCCCGCAGCGACGCCAAATACTTGGTGGTGTGTTTTTACAACTTAAATTATAAAATAACAGAAAGACCCGATTTTTGACCCAAAAACACAACATTCGGGCAAGTCCCTATTCGAGTGTAATATAGTATTAGGTAAGTCCAGGTCGTTCTACGGGATTTGTAGTGATTCATAGATTGTTTATCGAGTAACAAAGCCAATTGATTGTCACAGATCAAATAGCCTAAACGTGTGTAAAGCAAGCAAGATACCAAGCATAAAAGATATAGATATTGCAAACTTTATATAAACAAAATCATACAAGTCATATATGACGGGTAATCATAATAACAAGCATATCTACCAATGATAACATAGAATCCTTTCGGCCTTTATACTACATCATCAAAAGCGCATTAAGAGTGGTTTATATCAAATATGCTTACAAAGAATTCTTCCCCCAACCCGGTCGGTCAACATAAACAGGAAGGGTCTTAAACAAAATTCCCCTTACTAGGCTACTACTCAACTCTCAGATGTTGTTACTAATCAATTCTCACAAGATTAGCACCGAATTATTATAGACAGACAACGCGAAATTCATCAAGACAATAGAGCCTTTCGACCTATATCTATTGCAATGACAAATCAAAGGATAAATAATGATCCAAGTAAAACAATATCGATTTCATAAGCATTCATATTCACAAGTTATGCACATATAGTCCAAGTAACGACACACATTCATATCATATGAAACCAATAACCAACATAACAAGCATAGATAAATTCAGAAACATCATCAATATTATTAGTAAAGAAATGTACCAAATCCGTTTATGCTAGTAATTGATGCAGGCCCAAGTATTGAAGAACGGGCTATTTTATTTCTGGAAGCCCAAGATCGTGTGAAGAAAGGCCCTTTTTTTAAAAGGTCATAACTTGGGCTCAGATGATCCGTTTCAGGCCTAAGACCAGCCGTTTCGAAGCTTGGAACGAGGAGATCGCCGTGGTAACCTGAGTTTCGAGCCTTGAATCATCATATTTTAGGAGTTATTTACATTTTCGTGTTTTTTTAAGAATTTAGAACTTTGTTACTTGCCTAAACATTCGGCCTTTTGTCTTTTAGGCTCCGTTTTTAGTTTCATTTCCTATTTAAGTAGTGTCCTAAGCCTCTGGCTATTCGTTCCAAAATATATAGAAAATTTCATATTTTTGGCATTTTGTCAAGAATTGCCTAACTATCGGTATTCCTCTCGAATCAAACGATAATTAGAAGATTGTTTCTGGGTATTCGTAGAATCAACAGATCCAATTAGTATCTGTTTTTAACACACTACTCAGTAATCAAACTAAAAGTACCAAAACCAATATTCCAACCAAAACAATCTCTAATCCAACAAGCCAAGTATCCATGATCAACCAACAACCTATGCTACTGAATTAACCCAAAAATATATCACGTCTCTTCAGGGAATCCGCAACGTATCACCAAATAGGAGTGTTGGCAACGAGGTTTATGTGTGACCTCAAGATTTGGTTGTGAATCCTTCGAGTGATGATTTAGGTTATTTAATAGAGATGGAATGGAGGTTTTATAATGTGGTGGCCTCTGGAAATTTGTGGCTATGGTGATGGTGGTGATATAGTGGACCAAAGGGGTGTTTTGATCATCGGATCCTAAGATCCACACATCCTTCCTCTCTACAAATTGTTTAGAGTATTGGTTGTTAATATATTTTAGATATGAAATTCCCTGAAGTTTTGGGGGTATTTATAGGGTAAATTTTGCTTGGGGACCAAGACAAAGGATGTATGTGAACGGTTTTTATGGGCTAAATTCACGTTTTTAATGCTGTAGACTGAAAGTGCGGCACACATTTTTATTTGTGCGCCGTACTTGGGATTTTGTGAAAAGTGCGCCGCACATTTTTAGAAGTGCGGCGCACTTGGGGAAATTTCAGTACTTAGACTTTTTCATGGTTGTAGATAAATTGAATTCTCTTCGCGTGGCCTCCAGAATCGCGTCAAACGGAGTTCATATGACCGAGTTATGGCCAAACAGTGGACAGGTGTCAGGAGATCTTTATCTTCGTTTATTTCTTCGTTTAAGCTTTAAATCTTCGTGTATTCTTCCATTTTCTTCCACGACACATTCCAAGAACCCACAATAGCAATTATACTCTATTCTATACCAATAGTTCTTATATTTAACCAATTATATAGTAAAATCATTGATAACGCATATAAAAACATCTCTTGCCCCTCCTGATTAATCATATCATTCAGATAAGTATCAGAGTATGATACCTCAGAGAGGACATCTGAATCACTGCTTGAAAGATTTTCCATCAGAACCGCTTTAGCCGAGGATATATCATCACAATAAAGCTGAATTTTGAGGGGTTGTCTGCTGAGTGACTTGAACTTCTGCTATTCCAGGGTCTGCTATGAATGCAAGTTCCTCTTCATCCAGTATCTGACCAGCTTCTTGTGCTTCGGCTGACATTAACTTCTCCTTAAACCATGCAGAACTTATTGGCCTCTTTAGCTGAGTGCACTACTTCGCCATATGCCCTACCCCTAGACAGTTATAACACTTCACAATCTTTGCTTGACTAGCTGCATAGTTTCCCCTTGATGTTGTAGCAATTCCTTTGTTTCCAATGCCAGCAAAACTCTGAGTTTGTCTTCCTTGAATTTGTTAAACTGTGACTCTTCCATCTTGAATGGTTGCCTAATTTCTGGGATTGGAAGACGTTCTGAGTTGATTGTTTGAAGGTGGAAACCTTGATGCCACAACAGATAGGCATGCCATTACTGTGTTGATTCAGTCAATCGGATCTTCTCCTTGCTGAAATGTAGGAACAGCGAGACCAGAGTCCAATTGAGGAAATTCAGCTTGAGATTGTTGTGTCATTGGTGGAGATATAAATGGTTGTGGAGAAAATGATTATTGTTGTGGATTGACTGGAGTGTGATGGTGTTGATGATGAATAGGTGCTGCATAAACTGGTGTGAATTGTTGAGGGGGTAGATACATTAAAGAGCCTGAACGTTGTAGAGACTGAGAGGGATTGTATAGAGTTTGAGAATTGGCTACCAATGCAAGAGGATCCGGATATCTTTCACACATGATACGTACTTCATTAGCATGTCGTTCATGTTGACTGAGGTATGCATACAACTGATCATAGTTGGTGGAATATAAACTCTTTGCTAACTTTACATTAGTGACAAACTTGCTCCATTCTGGTAGAAGAGCATTCAGAAACTTGGTATTGACTTGAACTTGCTGCATTGTCATCCCAATAGTATGCATGTCATTGATCAGCTGAGAGAATCTCTAGTAATACTCATACAATGTTTCACCCTGAACATAAGCAAACTTATCAAACAAGTTGTAAAATCTGCATTCACGTTCTTGGTATGATAATTCAATGCCCTTCATTAGTAGCTTGACTCTATCCCAAATGTCCTTAGCTGCCTCTTGATGATTTATAAGTGCATACACATCGGGTGGAAGACCGTGAAGAATGATATTTATTGCTTGAACATTACAGTCATCTTGAAGTTGTTGTGCTTCAGTAAGTTTAGAGTATTTCTTAGGTCGAGGCTGCCCATTTTCTTTAACAATTGGGTAGACCAGTGGACCATTGTCGATTGAATCAAGCATCATCCTAACATTTTTCTTCCTTTTGATGAATAGACGTATACAACTTACCCATGAGTCGTACATTGACTTTTCCAGCATTGGAGGACGGTTTTCAACTCCAGCAACAACTATGTGTTCTGCTAAAGTAGTCATCTTGCTTCAATTGAAAAGTGAAATGATTAAATACCGATCGAATAGTGATAAAGGAGGATTGTGTTAAGAGATGTTGTTGTCGGTGATTAAGATTGATATTCCACCGGATTTTACAAATCTTTACTAAAACCGAGAAATCCAAATATATATTTCACGGGATTTTACAAAGTAAGACAAACCGTAGAAAATAATATTTTTTTGTGATTGCTGTAATGTTTCGATTGGAATATGAAAATTGGACAGAGTTTCGTTTTGCACAAGTACGTATTTCGCTTGAACTATCAACCTGTCATAAATCGCTTGCTAACATAAATCACTTGCTAACATAAATTGCTTGTTGACATATTTCGCCTGAAACATATTTCGCTTCACCTAAGAAAAATTAAGCAGAGTTACGTTTTCTAGAAATGACATAAATCGCTTGAAACATATTTCGCTTGTAACATATTCTGCTGACCTACATAAATCGCTAGCTTCAAACATGTTTCACTAGCTTCATATAAAACGTACTTTTTTCACAAAAAATACCAAAAACTCACCCTTTTGACCTTTTACCTTGATTTTTTATTGCACAACTAGTTATCTTAGACCTAGATCTTGCTTAAAAACTTAAACTTTAACACTTTTAATCACAAAAATCCAGGCTTTGATTTTCAAGACACGAAACAAAAAAAAAACTAAAGGAACGATCTAAACAAGATATAAATGCACACAAGCTCACGATATCACCCCATGGCGACTGATACCAATTGTGGATGTATCAAATCACTTAACAACTAAGCAAAACAAAGTCTAGAGAGAGAAAGGAATGAAAAGTATATTATGAAAGAACCAAATGAACAACCAACCCTCTCCAAGGTGTGGAGAGGGGTATTTATACCTATACTAGGGTCGGTCAACATAAAGGAGTCTTATGTTGACCCGGTTAGCTTGGTAAGTTTCCAAATATTACGCTACGAGCTATACTATAAAATATTGGTAGTAACCGAGTCTTTTCTCGATTTCTAACACCTTTTCAATATCAACGAGCTCGGAATGAGAAAGCCGATAGAAGCGTGTTGATCTCTGTGAGAAATGAAACAAACTTCTTTTGTGAGAAGCCTGAGTAGTTGGGATGGGTTGTGCATTGCATCACTAGGTCTATGATGACTTGTCTTCAATACCAAAATCAGCCTTGTGATTACCGATAGATCATGCATTGACCCAGTTTCTGCCTAAGGTTGTATGGAGGGCTTCTTTCTTTACACCATTTATCCTTACATTTCTTTTTCATTCTTCAACCCCTTCAATGTTATTCCAACGCGTCCTCATTATCACCATGTTAGGTTTGTTTCTGTGATAACTCATGCCTTGGATAACATCCTTCTCAATCTCACTTTACTCCTTTATTCAATCATACCTAGGGACTTCTACTCTATCTATTGGAGTGTCCCTGGGTAGATCCCTCTGGTTCTGGCTGGATCATGGAACAAAATACCTAACCTTAACCGCCTTATAACACCGTAAGAAACAACAGTTGGTCGGTCTTTGGTATTTCCATAGTAGCCATAAAACCATTGAAAAAGCAATCAACGTGTTTAAGAAATCATTTATTACACATTTAGAGTTTTCTATGTCACCAAAAAGCTCCCCTTACATATATGCATCATATTATGAAAAAGTTTTGCACATGCGAGGTCGAGAACGCACTTATAATCAAAATATCTTATCCATATTAAGCCTTATTGATCACATTTTAATCATTATTTTTCCCCTTAAAAATTGCATATGTGGTGACAATTTTTGATTTAACAAGTGAATTAAAATACAAGTTAATGAACGATGATCCACTTTTAGACTAACCAAACAATGGGAGAACTAGAATGCATGCCAAATGAACTATTATTATAATCCCCCTCAATAATAGAATAGAGTGAAACTTTGGAGTGGGAGTTTGTTGAGCACATAATTTTGAAAGATTTTGAAATTTCTTTTTGATGAAAATATCTTGAAAAATTATGCTCAACGGGAAAATATGTAAGATATATTTGATTGAAGATTATTTTACATAGTACTTCTCTTGAGCATTCAAAACTTTGAATGTTTATATGACATTGCTCAAGACCGAGAAGATATGAACTTCATATTGTTTGGGATAAATATACATAAGTGAACATTTTCCTTTTGATATGTGTGAAAACACATATCCATTTTATATCAAAAATGACCCATAAAAAGACAAAATTTTGCTTAAAATGCTTCTATATTGCTTGTTTTGTCTTTGTGATTGTGTAGGAATGGATATAGCAAAAATCACAAGAAAACAGTCAAAGCCGGACAAACACGGACACGAGAAAGGAAAGAGTGTAAAAAATTCAAGGATTTGATAGCAAGAAAGGACAAAAGTTAACTCATAGTCAACATTGGTCAACTACCAGGAGACAAAACCTTTCAAAATTCCCAAAATGCCCTTAATGTTAAATCAAATTCTAAAAAGCCCTAAAACCCTAACACCTGTTACCTTTTTATTAATAAAAGATAACATTTTAACACCAAATCCTTATAACCTTTTACCCTTTACCCTGGCCCAAACATATCCCAGCCATCCCTTTTGTATAGACCAGAATCAAACGAAATATAGACCCGGGTCAAAAAAATCAACCACCCTTTTTTTTATAAAAGAATTGCGTAGGAAAATTAGTTTTAATATTTATCATCTCCTTCAATTTTTACCAGCGTGAAATCGAAGGGTAAAATAAAATTAAGGACGTGGCTTATTGATTCGGATACCAAGTGACAAGCTGGCAAAGAGAAACGTAATGAAATGCTCTTGTTGGTTGAAACCCAAGAAGTATGACACGCAGGTCTGACAAGAAACACACCAATCATTGGATTTTTGCACTAAAATGAGTACAAAAGAAGCACACAAGGTCTGACACATGGAATGCCACATTGGCAATCCGTGTGCTCACCCTAATTAATCCAACGATGATTATCAGAGATCCAATGATGAGAAATAATGAAAGGCCAAGATGAATGGGAGCATATAACAACCTGAAGGCCTAGAAGCATCATTTGGCAGCTATAAATACGAGTTCACTCCTCACACATAGAATCTCCTTTTCCCTGTATTTTTTAGGTTAATAGATTATAGTAATGTTTGGTTTAAATGCATTTCCTTTTAAAGGCTCTTGTATTTCAATTTTCAATTCATGTATTCTGTTTTTTGAGTGAGTATAATAAATTATAACTAAGCTTTTCAACAATCATTTTTACTTTAAAGCTTTTATATAACTCAAATGATTTTAGTTACTGTTACATAAGCTCTAATAAGCTCATCATAAGTTCTCTAAGTCTATAAGCTTGGATTGAGCTCATAACAAGGATCTAATCTACTTAAACCTTAATAATCAGTTAAATACCTTGGTTAAATATGGATCTTAGCTTTTGGATGATAAGCTTAACCTGGAAGAGCTTATGGGACTTTACTAGCTTATTCTTGTGATAAGCCTAGAGCTGTAAGAATAAGCTCCTGAGCATTGAATAATCCTTAAGTTTAGCTAAAGGCACTTGTAAGTGTCCATTTTCCTTTTCTTCTTAATTTTCAAGCTTAAAATTTTTTTTATCATGCTTATAATCTAGCTTATTTGTGCTTAATTCTGTCTCATAGTGCTTATTGATCATGTTTTGTCATCTGCTTTTAGCTTTAGTTGCTTAGATCTTAGTTTTTCATATTATGTCAAGAATTATATATATATATATATATATATATATATATATATATATATATATATATATATATATATATATATATATATAAAACTAAAAAAATATTTTTCTTTTCTTTTTCTTTTCTTTTTCTCGTTAATTTGTGAATATTTAAATTTTACAAAGTTGGTAAAAGAACACCAACAAATAATACCCTTCAATTTGAGTATTTTTTTAAATCCCACCAATTAAGTCCCGAACCAAAATTTAAATTTTTATTAACGTTTGAGTCACTTAACTAAAAAGTCGCACCCTCTTATATAAAATTTATTTTCTTAAGAGAGTTACCCTAAGTTTGTTGATTATCGGTAAACCAAAAAATATTTCCTTTCTCCTCGTTTCATTTCTCATTTCATTTTTGCTATAGTGTCCATCACTAAAATTCCTAATTTTTCCAATATTTCAAACGACGCCATTCTGAGACGTCGAAACAAAGGACGTGCTCCAAACATAGTCGAACCCGAGCTTCGTACTATCGTTGCACCAATGGCAGAACGTACGATGGAAGAGCTACTCCGAGCACCCACGGAAGGGTACGGAGAAGCTATTGTTTTACCAGAAATTAATGCGGATCATTTTGAGATTAAGACGAATTTGCTTCAATTGGTTCAAGCAATCCATTTTTAAAAACCGGTTCGGAGAAGTGGCAAATCCTCATGCTCATCATATTAATAGTTTCAAAAGGATTACCTCGACTTTACGATTTAGGAATGTGCCTAACGATGTGATTAAGCTTATGATGTTTCCATATTCGCTCGAGGGAGCCGCTAAAACTTGGTACGAGAAAGAACCACCAAATTCAATCTTGACTTGGGAGGATCTCGTTACCAAATTTGTGAATCAATTTTTCCCTCCTTCGAAAACCACTCACTTAAAGAATGAAATTTCTCGATTTAACCCCACAAAATTTGAGAGACTTTTATGAAGCTGTGAACGCTATAAGGATTGCTTAGGAGGCTGTCCCCATCACGGATTTACGGAGTTAACTCAAGTTGATACCTTTTATAACGGTTTAAACGAGAATGAACAAGACTCCTTAAATGTCGCGGCGGGTGGAAATCTTTTGAGTAAAACGACTAGAGAGGCTTTAAACATAATTGAGAATAAATCAAAAGTTCGTTATTCACGAAATAGATCAAATGCTTCTAGGATGAATGCTACTTCTAGTAAAACGGATGAGAGAATTGATAAGCTTGCGGATCAACTTTCGACCTTAGTCGAGATTGTTTCTAAAAAAGTTGTCACTCCCGCTCCGGTTAAAGCGGTTGAGGAAACTTGCGTTACTTGTGGCGGTGCCCATTATCTTGTATAATTTACCGGCCAACCGATAACCAATCAGGCTAGATTTGTGCAACCATGGGAACAATACAATCAAGTTTAACCCTCCAAACCGTGATATAAATCAAATGACACCACCAGTTTATGCTCCTGTGCAAAAACATGGGTCAAAATAGTTTGATCAAATCAAGTTCAAGGGAATAATTCTTGGGAACAAATTTTTAAGGAAATCACGTTTTCACTCAAAATAACATTCTCTCTAAATTATCAAAACCAAGGATTTCAAACCACCTTTTTAATAACTAAAAATCAAGTTAAACAGATTAGATTTCAATATAGATGTTCATGTTACAAGAGGAATAATGATCAATGTTAGAACATGCAAAAGCAAATCAACTCGTTGAAAGGAGACCTTAAAAGAAATTCAAAACACGAAAAATCTCAACAAGACCTCATTAGAATCAACAAACTGCTTTTCAAAATAATTTGCAAAACTTGATTTGTGGATTGTTTCAAAACCAAGCTTCAACTTAGTACTCCTTCCGATAAAACCATTCCAAACCTGAATGGTAAGATGAAAGTGATCACTACTCCGAAGTGGTGTTTGCTACGAGGGAGCCTCGATTCCTACTTAAAACCTTCCCTAAAAAGGTAGTGGAACGAGAAACCAAAGGAGACAAAGGATAAAGAGCAAACAAATTTCCAAGAAGTACTGCTCAAATCCCACCTCCGTTATCCCATTTCTAGTTCGATACACCGATGTTCTTAAGACTTTGCCTAAAACCCTCCCATTTACCAAAATCCGATGTTCCGAAGAGTTTACCTAAGCTAAATATTCCATATCCTTCACGACGTAATAATCAAAAGTCCCATGACAAAGCTTCGAATCAAATGGAGAAGATCTTCCAAATCTTTCAAGATTTATGCTTCAACATTAGTTTCGCGGATGCTTTACTTTTGATGCCAAGATTTGCTCCTATGACTAAAAGTTTGCTCATGAATAAGGAAAAATTGCTTGAGTTAGCTAAGATACCGTTGAACGAGAATTACTCGGTGATGCTCCTCAAAAAGCTTCCCGAAAAGCTTGGAGATCCCGGCAAGTTTCTTATTCCATGTAATTTCCGGGAATGGATGTTGCCACGACCTTGGCCCGATCTTTGGCGCACAAATCTTATGCCTCATTCTATTTAGAAAAAGCTTACCCTTCCGAACTTACACCAATCACGAGACTTTAATGTTAAGCAAGACCGATCAATTACTTATCCTAAAGGACTTGCCGAAGACGTTTTTGTCAAAGTTAGGAAATTTCATTTTCCTACCGACTTTGTTGTTGTCGATTTCGAAGCCGATCCTCGAGTACCTCTCATACTTGGGAGATCCTTTTTGAGGACCGGTCGTGCTTTAATTGATGTTTATGGAGAAGAAATAACCCTTCGGGTTGATAACGAAGCCGTTACTTTTAATTTAGATCAAACCACGAGATACTCCTCTACAAATGACAAATCGGTAAACTGAATTGACATCATTGATGCAGTTTGTGAGGAGTACGCTCCAAAATTGCTAGGATTTTCTAATTCTTCGGGTGGCAATCCCACCCCAACGTTTGACCCGTTTACTTCCGAATTCATTTTGGAAGAAATTGAAGCTTATCTTAAGGATGATTCGATTTCACCAAAAATTGATCATGCCAATTGCAATCCGGAGTAAGATATTTGTTTGATCAAAAAATTGTTAATAAGACCGTTTCAACTTCCTCCGATGGACCTTAAACAAAGTGAAGTACCAAGGGGCGAAAAATTCTTCAATGTCAGAGCCTCCGGAACTAAGAAGTAAAAGATTTATCGTCTAACTTAGAATATGCTTTCTTGGAAGAAAACAACAAGGTGCCAGTGATTATTGCAAAAGGTTTAAAAAATGATGAAAAAGATGCTCTCTTAAAGGTGCTCAAATCTCATAAAAGGGTCATTGCTTGGAAAATCACTGACATCAAAGGTATCGACCCTCGTTTTTGTACACATAAAATCTTGATGGAGGATGATTATAAACCTACAATTCAAAGTCAAAGACGGGTTAACCCAAAAATTCCACAGTAATAAAAAAGGGAGGTCTAAAACTTCTTAGATAGCCGAATCGATTTACCCATCTCCGAACAGCCCCATAGGTTATGTCCAATGCATTGTGTCCTAAGAAAGATGGAATAACCGTGTTGCTAATGTAGATAATGAATTAATAATTCGACACCATTGAGTTTACCACCCGGGTGGAAGTTTTATCGACTATAGGAAATTAAATGAAGCAACTCGCAAAGATCATTTACCATTGCTGTTTATGGATCAGCATGAACGAAAAGTTACCAAATAAGTTTTATTGTTTTCTAGATGGATTTTCAGATATTTCCAAATACCAATAGATCCATCCTCAGACCAGGAGAAAAACTACTTTCAAATCCCGTTATATGGAACATTCGCGTACCGTCGCATGCCATTGTCTGTGTGAATGATCCTATACTTTGCAACGGTATGCTGGCCAATATTCCCATATATGATCGAAAAGACTAATGGAAGTGTTATGATGATTTTCCAGTGTTTTGTGGATATTTTGATTCGTTGCCTTCTAATTTAGAAAAAAGCTAAAACGGTGTGAAGACGCGAATTAGTTCTAATTGAGAATGCCACTTTATGTGTAAGAAAGGAATTAATGTTAGGGCATAAAATTTCAAAGTCAAGAATTGAGGTCGATCGTGCTAAAGTCGATGTTATCGCTAAGCTCCCTCACCCGACTACCGTAAAAGGTGTTAGGAGTTTCTTAGGTCATGCAGGTTTTTACCAACGATTTATCCAAGACTTTTCTAAGATTGCTAGACCAATGACTCACCTCTTAGAGAAGGAAACACCATTTGTTTTTTTGCTAAGTATTTAATGATGCTTTTCAGACTCTTAAAAAGAAACTTACCGAAGCTCCAATCTTAGTTGTCCCGGATTGGAACCTACCTTTCGAACTCATGTGCGATTCAAGCGATTTCGCGATTGGTGCGGTTTTCTAGGACAATGAAAGATGAAGCACTTTTAGCCTATACATTATGTACCAGACAAGACATAATCCTCAAATTCATAACACTAATACGGACAAGAAATGCTTCCCGTTGTGTATGGCTTTTGAAAAGTTTTGGCCATATCTTCTTATCAAAGCATAGTGTATACTAATCACCGCTTAAAGTACCTTATGAACAAACCAGACGCTAAGTCAAGGTTGCTCCGTGTGTTCAACTCCTACAAGAATTTGATAATCACCACCGTGAATAAATAAAGAAAGTAAACTTGCAGCAGATCATTTTATCTAGACTAGAATCCTCATAAGGATGTGTTAAAATCAAAACATAAATGAACATTTCTTAGAAACTCTGGAGTTAATTTCTAGTGAAAATACCCCATGTTTGCAACTATGCAAACTACCCATGCGGGATTTTATCATCAAAGGAAATGTTCCACTCAACAAAAGAGAAGTTATGTCAAGGATTTAAACTATTATTTCTGGACGATCCCTATCTTATTTTTCGACTTGTGCGGATCAAATCATTTATGATCGGTGTGTGCACTGGGCAGAAAGCTTTTGAACTCCTCAAAGCTTGTCATGAGAAGGACCCACCGGGAGGCCATCATAGTGTCCAATCTCACACGCCAAAAAGTATTTGATGCCGTTTTGCTTGTGCCTACCATATATCAGATCCCATTATCATGATCAATCTTGTGATACATGTCAAAGACAAGGTAAAATTTCACAACGAGATAGATGCCTCAAAACAGCTATCCAAGTTGAGGTGAAATCGTTTAGATGTATGAGGTATGAGTTCATGGAACCATTTCGTCTTCAAGAGAATAAATACATTCCTCGTAGCCGTTGAGTTATCTTTTTTGAAATGGGTTGAAGCCAAAGGCGCTCCCATAATTGATACAAGTTGAGTTAAGTGTTTGAAATCCCTTTTATTATTCCCGATTCTGTAACACCTAGAGCTCGTAATAAGCGATCGAGGGGACCTATTTTTGTAACGATCATTGCTAAAGTAATGTCTAAGTAAGGGGGTCACTCATCGTTAGCTACCGCTTATGCACCATTAAACGGCGGTCAAGTGATTTCCCAGTCGAGTTAAAAAAACGAATTCTATAAAGACGATAGATAAACTCGTGCCTCATGTCTGACAAACTAGATGATGCTATGAGGCATTTCGTACTGCTTTTAAGACACCGATTGGTTGTACGCCTTACAAGTTAGTATACGGAAAGTCTTGCCATTTACCTTTCGAGTCAGAGCATAAAGCATATTGGGCTTTGAAACATGCTAACTTCGATCTTAAAACCGCGGGTGATCATCGTAAGCTTTAACTTAATGAACTTAATGAGCTTCGTGATCAAGCTTGCGAGAATTCTTTGATTTATAAAGAGAGGACGAAGAAGCTCAACTACTCAAAAGATCAAAACCGCATTTTCATGTTGGTGATCAGTTTTACTCTTCAAATCCCTCTTAAGATATTCACAGGAAAGCTTAAAACTCAGATGGTCAGAGACCTTTCACCATCACCAAAGTTTTTCCATACGGAACCATTGAGTTATCTCAACCCAATGGTCCGAACTTTAAGGTGAATGGTCATCATGTGAAGCATTTCTTCGGAGGGGACTTACCACCCAAGGTAGTCCAGGATCTCCACACTCTCTCCAAGGACAAATAAATTCGAGGATCAGGTCAAGCTATGTGACTCGGTTACCAAAAACAAAGTGCTTCGTGGGAGGCACTCCATACTTATCCATTTTCTTTCTTATTTGTGATGTGAGGAGGCTTGACCTTCTAAATATCATGTTGTTGTTTTACTTGTGATTAGTTTGCAGATTGACCAACGAAATTTTCTGAAGAACATCTCGTGTACGTGTTTGTGCCCCATTACCACTCGAGCTTCCTAGCCTATCTTAAATATTATTATCGACTAACATGTATCTTTTAGCACACTTGATAAATGGCTTAAAATTTTTGTGATACTTTCTTCAGGCTTGAGTTATGCATTCGACCTTTTTTGAGTTCTAGTATGGGGTTTTTAAGTCTTAGGCTAGGAAACATTGAGGACAATGATTAATTTAGTATGGGGTAGTATATCTTTAATATAAACTTACCTATTTTTGCCTGTTGTTCTCACGTACCCCGTTTTCACACCAAATTTTCAAAAATATGAAATATTTTAAAAAATTTCAAAAATAAAATAAGTGTTTTTATCACAATTTTGACTTTCCTGCTGGGTAGAATAAGAGTAAATTTTGACTCGATCGAGCGTGTTAAGCTCTAGCTTGTTCCTTAACTTTTAGGCCAAACGTTCGCGGAAATTCGTGAAGAACAAAAAATGATAGAGTTAAGTATGAGTGAGATGCTAAACAAGGATTAGTGGAAATCTTAAGAGTTCATGTATGTAATTTGTGAGCTTTTTCTCCTATAAGGCTCTAATCAGATAATAATAACGTGCTATTTTGGAATTAACTTAAATCAAACAATTTTATGTAATATATAGCAAAAATTTTAGTCTTAGTTCAAAATTATACATGAATTTTTCAAAAAGAAGTCTTTCTCTGCAAAAATAAAAAATGATGATGCATAAATAAAGGAAAAATAAAAATATATCAAATAATAAAAAGCTTTGGCCTGATAAAAGTTTACTACCTCTTCCAGCTCACAACACGATGTGTAGTCTTCTAAAGAAAGCCGCATAGTAAGAATAAAAATCCGAGACTGATAGAAAGTTTGTTGCATCTGCCAGATCACAACCGAGTTTGCAGCTTCTAAAAAGGTCTAGGGTACAATTGCATAAATGTTTAATATTAAGTTTAATTTAAAATAAATAGATTTCTTTTTGTTAAATCAAATAGGCTTTTGAACTTTACTATTCTCTTTTAAAAGCTAAAATATTTGGGAAACTTAAGAAGTTTTTAGAAATCTACAAGGTTCGCGAGACCCAATACTAGTCTAGGTGGGGTGTCAAAAACCTGGTCACTATCCGCAAGGTTGGATGTGCCGAGACAAAAGTCGCTACAATGGGATGATCTCAGCCTCAACTCATTATTCTCAAGTGGAACGTGAAGCATAGTATTTTGCAAAACGTTGATCCATGGTTGAAATTCAAAATAGCACACTCACCTAAGACATAATAAATGTCGGGAGTAAAAAGTTCACAAGTTGCAAATATGAGTAGTGTTAGCATCTTTACTGATATTCAGCTGTGATTTCATTTTAAGCTTGGTTTGGAGCAAGTGAAAAGTAGGGGACAATGAATTTATCCTTTTTGGGGCATTCTCGGATCGAAATGCATCTTGTATAATGATCCCTAACAATTATGGAAATAACGAAAGTTGAAATATTCTTAGTTTATTAAAAAAAATATTAAAAATGGGAAAATGGGGTTTTTTATAACTTGTGATTTCTTAACTTTCTTCACGAAAGTCTTTGCTACTTTTCAAAGATTTAGTTTGGGGAAATTTTAAGGTATTTGGTTTTAAAGCTTATAATATTGCGTGAGGACATGCAATCGTTTAGTTTACGGAATTTTGATATGTGTGAAAACACATATCCATTTTATAACAAAAATGACCCATAAAAAGACAAAATTGTGCTTAAAATGCTTGTATATTGCTTGTTTTGTCTTTGTGATTGTGTAGGAGATTGGATATAAGCAAAATTTCAAAATAACGATTAAACCGGACAAACACGTGACACGGGAAAAGGAAAGAGCGTACATAACCGGTGATTTGATAAGTGAAGAAAGGACAAAAGTCAGCTCAAAGTCAACTCATAGTCAACATTGGTCAACTACCAAGAGACAAAACCTTTCAAAATTCCCAAAATGCCCTTAATGTTAAATCAAAATTCAAAAAAAGCCCCTAAAACCCTAACACCGTTATTTTTTTTATAATATAAAAGGATAAACGGTCGTTAAAAAAACCAAATCCTTATAACCTTTACCCTTTACCCAAAGGAGCCTAAAACAATCCCAAGGGCGTCCCAATTCCTTTGTGTAATATACCCAAAGTCAAAAGAAATCAAACGACAGCCCTTTTTTTATATAAGAATGCCCGGAAAATCAGTTTAATATTTATCATCTTCCTTCAATTTTACCAAGCGTCAAATCGAAAGGGTAAAATAAAATAAGGACGTGGCTTATTGAATTCGTTAAGTTCCAAGTGCAAGCTGCAAAAGAGAAACGTAGGAAATGGCTCTTGTTGATGAAAAAACCCAAGAAGTATGACACGCAGGTCTGACAAGAAACACAACCAATCCATTGATTTTTTTGCACTAAAATATACAAAAGAAGCACATAATACAAGGTCTGACACAGGAATCCACATTGGCAATCCGTGTGCTCACCCTAATTTAAATACAACGATGATTATCAGAGATCCAATGATGAGAAATAATGAAAGGCCAAGATGAATGGGAGCATATAACAACCTGAAGGCCTAGAAGCATCATTTGGCAGCTATAAATACGAGTTCACTCCTCACACATAGAATCTCCTTTTCCCTATTTTTTTTAGTTAAGTAGCTTATGTAATTTTTGGTTTAAAATGCAATTTCCTTTAAAGTTTCGCCCCCCCCCTCTCTTGTAATTTTTCAATTCAAGTCTTGATAATGCTGTTTTGAGTAATAATAAAATTAAAAGGTTCAATTTTCACAATCGTGTTTATTAACTTTAATGCTTTTATAAAACTCAAATGCTTTTATTACTGTACATAATCTCTAATATGCTCATCATAAGTTTCTCTGAGTCTATATAGCTTGGATTGAGCTCATACAAGGATCTAATCTACTTAAAACGTAGTAATCAGTTTATTAACCTAGTTAAATATGGATCTTACTTTGATGATAAGCTTAACCTGGAAGAGCTTATGGGACCTTTACTAGCTTATTCTTGTGATAAGCTAGAGCTGTAAATAAGCTCCTTAAGCATTGATAAGCCTTTGTTTAGCTAAGGCACTTGTAAGTTCCTTTTTCCTTTTCTGTCTTAATTTTCTAGCTTATAATTTGTTTATCATGCTTATAATCTAGCTTATTTGTGCTTAATTCTGTCTCATAGTGCTTATTGATCATGTTTTGTCATCTGCTTTTAGCTTTAGTTGCTTAGATCTTAGTTTTTCATATTATGTCTTAAAAATCTTTAAAAAAACCAAAAATAATTAGCATAATGATTAAGCTGTTAGATTCTGGCTTATTTGATTGTTAGTATAAGCTCATAAGGTCTGTTTTTAGCTGTTTGTTATCTGGCATTGAACCTTTGTTCACTAAATCTCTATTTCATAAGCTAAAATGGAAATTATCAAGTTTAAGGGAGTGTTTGGCACAGCAGCACTAACCAAAAGTTAGTGTTGCTTGTGTACCATTTAGTGCCTAATCTGAATTTGATTTTCATTTTTGGGTATAATTAGTTAGGATTCTAGGTTGTTTTAGTTAAATTAATTTCATAGTATTTAGCTTAAGTTTTGATTCTGGGTCTATATCACTTTCATAGGATTTCAAACTTGATTTGTATACTTTAGTTACCACCCCCCACCCCCCCCCCACCCGCTAAATTTTGCTTTCATTGTTCTTAGTTTTGCATTCTAGATTGTCTAAAATCAGTTGTCTAAGCCTGCCATTTTAACAAAAAAAAAATAGTTTTGTATTTTTATAATGTTAAAGGTATGAGTCAATTTGCTAAAAACAGCATGAGTAGGTAATTTAGGAAAAAGTAGCTTTTTTCAAGTTTAATTTTTATAGAATAAAAAAAAAGTAGTTTTTTAGGGATTAATATTTTCAGCTTTCAAATAGATTTAGGATCATAGTCCCTCTGTTTAACTTAGTTTTTAAAAAAGTAGCTAATTAGATTTATCTGTTTTTGTAGCTTTTAAAATTGCATTTTGTCTTTTCAATTTCAAAATGAAGATCAGTGTGTTTTGAGTAATAAATCTGTTTTCAAGGAGCTTTTTCAATAAGCAATTGTTTTTAAAAATCCTTTTCAAAAGTGTTTTTAAGTAGCTAGTTGGTTATAGTTAAAGCTTGTATAAGAAATTTTGTCTTAAGTTTCAATTTGGGTGCTTAAAAATAAGCAAAAAGTCTGCTTGAGAGACTGTTTGGTTTAAAGTTTTTATTAAGTGCTTATTAAGTTTTACAGCTTATGGCTTATTTCTTTTACTTGTTTCTAGCTTAGACCTGCTTATTAGATTAGTTATAGATAGCCTTAGCTTATTTTGTTCTTAGTTTAGCCTATTCTATCTTATTATTTGTTAAAGTTTTAAGCAAAAAGCCAAAAACACTCTAAGTGTGTTCTGTCAAGTTAATAAGCTGTTTTCCAAGCGTATTAGATATTTCAAAAAGATTTCTTTTACAAAAATTTTTAGTTTTCATCTGTTTTACAACTTTGTTTTTATAAGTTTTCAAAAAATAAAAAAAAAGGGAAGACGGAAATCGGGGGTGAGCAAGGCTCGAACCCCCGACCTCAACATCCTCAACCTTTATAGCAACACAACACCACACACCTCTAACCAACGTGCCCTGGGGTCTTTTTCGTTATAGCTTCACAACATTTATTATTTGTATACGTTTTTCCTTTATTAGGTTAATAAGCTGTTTAAGCTTATTTCGTAGCTTATTTGATAAGCTGTGTAACAAAGCTTATTTTTCCTAGGTTCTTATTAGTTCAAGCTATTTTCTATAATTTTTTCAGAATTTTTATAATTAGTTTAGTATTTTTAAACATTTATTTTTATTAAGAACTTTAAAAATTCATAAAAAATAGAAAAATAATCAAAAAAATATAATTCTTTTTAAAAAAAATTTCTTTTATCATATAGTTTCTAGGAAAATTAGTTTTACTTCCGTAGGGTTTAATTTGCAAAATTTCAATTTTTAAAGAACGGGATTCGTTTCCGTTCTCGTTTTTCGTGTTTTTAAGCTCATTTTAATTCTGTTTTTGTTCTAGTTTTCTTTAAACTTACTTTTTAGTCAAATAGAGTCTATAAAAAGTGAAAAATTCATTTTAGGTTTAATTTTAGAAATTTAGTTTTTTTTAATCACCATTTAGGGTTCCCGTTTTGCGTTTTTAGTTAAAGTTTAAATTCCCGTTATTAAAGTTAGGTTTAATTGTCCTTTAATTTGTTCAATTTTAGGATTTTAGGAAAAAAATCATCTTTGAACCAATTCAAATCATTGTCCGAACAACAAACCGAGAGTCCTCAAAAAAAAAAGTATGCTCAACATGAAGATGACGTTGAATTTATCTTATTAATTATCATTTCCTTAGTGCTTCTCTTGAGCATTCAAAACTTTGAATGTTTACATGACTTTGCTCAAGACTGAAAAAGATATCAATTTCCCGTTGTTTAGGATAAATGTACATAAATGAACATTTTCCTTTCTTTGGAGTCTGAGTCCTAAGCTGACATTTACTTAGAAGTCGTAGAGAAAGTTTGAAGATACATGTTTTGAAAACTTTTGAAACTCTTTCTTGAAATTCATTTATACACCCGTGTCAATATTAATCGACATTTCTAGGTGCGTAAATGTTATCGATTTACGAGAGACATGTCAGAGAAGATTATATTTTGGTATTTTTGAAATTTTTTCGATTTTGTATTTTGCTTTTATAAGTTTTATAATTTTGTATGTTGTTTTTCTGATAAATATATACAACGAATTACTGTAATTTTGCAAGAAGTTCAAGCACTTGTGGAGACAAACTGCGCATACCAAGGCGACGAACCAAATAATTAAACCTATCCACTAGAAGGGCTTTGGTGAAAAGGTCGGCCAATTGGTAATCAGTCTTGACAAAATACAGTTCAATCGTACATTTTTCTACGTGTTCCTTGATGAAATGGTAGCGGACTGCGATGTGTTTGGTTCTTGAGTGTTGGACCGGGTTGCAGGATATGGCTATGGCTGACTTAGAATTACAATAGATAGGAATCTTTTTAATGTGAAAGCCATAATCCGTTAATTGTGTCCGCATCCAAAGGACTTAGGCACAACAAGCAGATAGAGACACATATTCTACTTCCGCGGCTGACAACCCCGTACAGTCTTGCTTTTTCGAGGACCAGCCCACCAGCTTTTCGCATAAGAATTGAGTTCCACCGGAAGTACTCTTGAAGGAGTCTCGATATCCCGCATAATCAGCATCAGAAAATCCCGTTAGTTCAAAACCAGAATCCTTTGTATACCAGAGACCCATATTGACAGTTCTTCAGAGATAACGAAAGATCCTTTTAACCTCCTTGAGGTGCTTCTCGGTTGGCTCAGCCTAGTACCGAGCACATAAACAAGTAGCATATACAATGTCCGGTCTGCTTGACGTAAGATACATTAGGGCACCAATCATGCTTCGATATTTCATTGCATCGACTAGAGTCCCATTCTTGTCAAGGTCAAGCTTGTCTTTAATCTCCATTGGAGTACCAATGAGATCACAAGTTTCCATTCCATATTTTTTAAGGATTTCTAATACGTAGTTGGACTGGTTTATGAAGATGCCATGGGGGGATTGGTTAACTTGTAAACCAAGGAAAAACGTCATTTCCCCCATCATCGACATTTTGAAGCGGCTTTTTATAAGGTCAGAAAATAATTGGTATATCTAGGGTTTGTAGAACCAAAGATTATATCATCTACATAGACTTGTACCACTACGATGTCGTCGTTGAAGCGTCTTATAAACAACGTTGGATCAATGGTGCATTTGGAGAAGTGATTCTGTAGGAGAAACTTTAACAATTCATCGTACCATGCCCTTGGTGCTTGCTTTAACCCATAGAGTGCCTTCTTTAACTGGTAGACGTGGCTTGGATAATCAGCATCGATGAAACCTTCATGTTGACACACGTACACGTCTTCTTTTAGCGAACCATGCAAGAAAGCAGTTTTTACGTCCATTTGGAATACTGTGAACGATTTGTGTGCAGCGTAGGCCAAAAATATCCTAATAGCTTCCATCGTAGCAACCTGTGACAACCATCTATTTTACGTTAGCTACCGTTGAGCCTTGATGTACAATTAATAAATACTTTTAGGTCATTATTTAATTTTATACTTTCAATATTATTTTACTTTTAGTAAAATTTCATTTTTACTATTTACCCAAATTTGTAATTTTGCGTTCCTGGTTGAATTTGAGACGTCTTTAGGCTTATTGCTCGTCTACATGTTTATCGTAGTTTAAATATTTCCATATTATACCCCGAGGATTTATAATTCTTATTTTAGTAATTTTGTTTTTATTTCTCGTCTCGCCAAACTTTGCTAAAAACCACACTTTTGAGCCTGACATCTTACCTTTTGTTAAAAACCTTCACATATTACTTACATCTAAAAATTCAAAAAAAAATAACAAAACATAAACACCCCTAGCCCTATTGTCGCCCCTATAAGCCCAAGACCAAAACCCACAAGTTTTATTTTAAAGTTCCCAGGGAGTCATTATTGTTTTCTTTGCATGCAGTTCTTTTACTCCATCTCCCTGTATAAGAAAAACATAATAGCTCAAAAGTTTAGTCTTCCTCCTCCCTTTGTCTTGGCAGCCAATGAATCACCACCACCATCACCACCTTCAAAATATTATTCCTCTTATTTTGCATACCACAACAACTACATGATGACACATGCAAAGTTTGATCAAGGGTTTTGATGTTTTAAGGATTTTCTTGGAATTTTTGGTGCAAGACGTGGATTAAGGGGTTATGCATTTGATGATTTAGAATATTATTGGTGTTTTAGAAACTATGGTTTCTTTGTTTTGGGTTGTGTTTTGGTTCAAACCACAAGATAAGAGGAGAAGGGTGATTCTTGATTTTACTCTAGCTCCATATTTACTCTTTGTAAGATTTTGGAACCCTCTTATATATATTTTTTTGATATATACACATTTTATTTTTATTTTTATTTATGAATCCATATGAGTATGTGTGTTGTGTCGAATTTTTAGAAGAGATGATTGTGGGAAAGTAGGTAAGTGATGGAGATAGGTTAGTTTTGG
>BQNB010039567.1:4444-47980 GCA_026074375.1 Tanacetum coccineum
TTTCTTTTATGGTGCTCAATGTGGACATTTGCTATCACTTTGGTCTGGTGTCTCATAGAAGATAAGGATAATTGTTAAGAGGTTGCGATCTACTTATATAGATTTATTTATAAGTTCAAAGTCACGTGGATAGTACAAGACATAAGACATAAGTTTGGGTTGTTCTACTTTAGCATCAAGTTCGTTATACTTAGTTTTCTTCATTAGTAATCATTACAAAGAGCCTACAGAATTGAAGACTCAAGAAATGGTTAACATATAGGTTTCAGGGGAAGCTTATTGTTAAAATATTTAACCATTTACATGCGACATTGAGGTGAAGGTTCTTACTCCTGCTAGTCTTTGTTACTAATGCTAGTGTAAGTTTCTACTGCTCAAGTTTATTTTTCTTAAGGTGCGTAATGGAGGGCAATTTGGGTCATTGGAATACTTGGATTAGAAGTGTAATATTAGTTCGTAGTTGTGAAGATCAAATTTGCATGCTTTAGTCCCCGATTTGATATTGATAAAAAGGGGAACAAGATTTGATGATTTGCAACTTGTAGATCCTTGGTAGCTTAATGGGAAGTTTTCATTCGTATATTAATTTCAGGGGAAGTTCGTGCTTATTTGGTTTTGTCATTATCAACTAGGGGAAGATTGTTGGGAATTATATTTGAGTTGATAAGACAAAACAAGAATGAAAAAAAATGGAAACAAAAAGGACCAAAGTTGTAATTGAATGATTCTATCAGATTTGGTAAAAGATAAAGATGAATAATTAATTGATTCTCTCATTAATATCTTTTATTAGTTTCCATGTAAGCCTTGACCCCTTATGCTATAAAAGGAGGTCAAACATATTGTTTTCATCATCCAGAAATGTGTGTGTTCATCATATAAGAGTCGACTAGATACAAAAGTGTGTGTGTACACGTTTGTATAATTAGTGTAGGCGTCTAGAGTTTAGCCTCAAGGATCTTTGATCATTTGTTACTAGTTAGAGTAACTGATCTATTCTGATCAAATAGTATTTGGGGATGTGTTGATTAATAAAGAAAAACCCTTGAAGTAACTTTGATTTGTGTTTATTATTTCCGTTGTGCAATTTATATCATTGTTACTATATTATCCTAGATGAGTCTAAATAACGATCTAAAGGGCCATAAAAGACTTCTCAATTGGTATCAGAGCCTCGTGGCTCTCGATCTAGGACTCAACAAGGTATTTTTATTGGCAAATTTATTGGTTTTCTGTTTTCTATGATTGATGATATTCGGTGGACTAGGGTTTTTACATAAACCCTAATTCAGTGAAGAGGAAAGTTGTGTTTTCAGTTACAAGATTCGTTCGCAATCATGATTGGCAGATGGAAGTATGTTACTCGGATACATGCTTAAAGATGAAGGTTTAATGGTTGCTAATTCATCAACGTTTTAGGGTTTTGATAATTTTTCACTAAATCTTGGTAATGCTGCTCTTATTATATAAGCCACGCATTCATCAGAAAGTTAATCATAAGAAACCCTACGCAAACTACACTTGATCCGATTCATAAAATTAGGTGTCCTTGTTCCATAGGGATTGCAAGTTCATATAGCCAAATAATGCAACCACAAAACCCTTATCAAGATCCAGTTCAACAAGTCATGTACAAGATTTAGGGTTTTTTATAACCCTAACAGAATTCGATATGAAGATGGGTTTTGATTAATATTGTTTTAAATTGAAAAAGAAGCAGCAAGTAGTATCATCTTTGAAGCAACAGGTAAAGCAAAAGCAGCAGGTGTCGATAATGGAAAGGCGTTCAAAGGTTTATCATGTTTTTAGAAAATCCTACATATCTTTTCTCTTCATACTCATGTTGCTTGAATGATCTTAGTACTGCTCGTCCTTGTTAATACTGCCATGGCAAAAAGATGTGAGCAGCAGTAATTGGTTTGTACTGCTAAGGATTGTGCTTAGTACTGCTCTTTATTTTTAACACTGCTCGCTTAAAGGGAAGGATTAGAATAGTTTAGAGTTTGACAACACGGATCTTACTACTGATTGTTGTATTTTTGTGATGCGACTTCAAAGATACAAGGCTTGTTACTATTGTTAATGAAAGATCTACAGTTGTTGTGTAATATTAATTATAGTGGAGATGGAATTGTGATTGTTAAGGTTATGGAAACCTAACTACAAGCGTTTGATTATATGTGTATATGGGCTTCTTAGTTTGTTTATGATTTGGTGATTAAAAGCCCATTGATAATTGATTAATGCAGTTTATTGGTTACTACTGCTGGCAACGAAAATTGGTACTGCCAGCTTTAAATAATAGTACTGCTACGCTTGAATTTTAAAACTATGAGAAAAGCAGTTAATACTGTTAGTTTGGTTTGATATCGGGTGACAAAGGGAATTTTGGTTATCCATAACACACACAAGAAGATTTTTGGTTTTGATTTTTAAATGTTCTTAAAGGATTAAAAGGCTTATATTTATTGAAGATGTGGTTACGAAGATTATTATTTATCATTTATTTGACGGTGAAGTGGAATTATTTGGGTTTGTGTTTTATCATACCTTTTAGCAGGAGGTAACTTGTTCGTACGTTCATGTTGTGACGAAGAATTGACGAATCTAGCAAAGGTGTGTGATCTAACTTTTGGTGCTCAATGCTCACATTTGCTATCACTTTGGTTATGTGTCTCGTAGAAGATGAGGATAAATTGTCAAGAGATTGCGGTCTCCCCATACATCGGTTTGGGTATATGTTCGAAGTCACGTGGATAGTTCAAGATATAAGACACAAGTTTGGGTTATTCTACTTCAGCATCAAGTTCGTTATACTTAGTTTTCTTCATCAGTAATCATTACATAGAGCTTATAGAATTAAAGATTCAAGAAATGGTTAACATATGGGTTTTAAGGGAAGCTTAATGTTAAAATGTTTAACCATTTACATGCTACATTAAGGTGAAGGTTTTTTACTACTACAAGCCTTTATTACTACTGCTAGTGTAAGTTTCTACTACTCAAGATCATTTTTCTTAAGGTGCGTCATGGAGGGTAATTTGAGTTGTTGAAGGCTGGATTAGAAGTGTAATATTGGTTCGTACTTGTGAAGATCAAAGTTACATACTTTAGTCTCCTATTTGATATTGACAAAAAAGGGAAGAAGATTTGATGATTTGCAACTTGTAGATCCTTGGTAGCTTAAGAGGAAGTTTTCATTTGTATATTAACTTCAGGGGAAGTTCGTGCTTATTTGGTTTTTTCATTATCAACTAAGGGAAGATTGTTGGGAATTATATTTGAGTTGATAAGACAAAACACGAATGAAACAAGATGGAAACAAAAGGACCAAAGTTGTTATTATGGGATTCTACAAGATGTAGGAGATAATGAAGATTTGGTCAAAAAGAAGATAAAGATGAATATTAATGAAAAGATAAAGATGAATAATTAATTGATTCTCTCATTAATATCTTTTATTAGTTTCCATGTAAGCCTTGACTCCTTATGCTATAAAAGGAGGTCATGCATATTGTTTTCATCATCCAGAAAAGTATGTGTTCATCATATGTGAGTCGACTAGATACAAAAGTGTGTGTGTACACGTTTGTATAATTAGTGTAGACGTCTAGAGTTTAGCCTCAAGGATCTTTGATCCTTGTTACTAGTTAGAGTAACCGACCTATTCTAATCAAATAGTATTTGGGGCTGTGTTGATTAATAAAGAAAAACCTTGAAGTAACTTTGATTTGTGTTTATTATTTCCGCTGTGCAATTTATATCATTGTTACTATATTATCCTAGATGAGTCTTAATAACGATCTAAGGGGCCATAACAGACTTCTCACACCTCATCACTTCCTCTTTAAGTTTTTCGTTGTCAATTTTAAGTGATTGACAATTTGTACATTTGACATCAACTCCCTTGTTTTTCTCAAGTGTAGACAATTTTAATTTTAATTTACTAAGCTCATTTTCTAAACTATTTTTAATAGCTTTTAGTTGTTTATTCTTTGTGATTATTTTTAAACTCATCTTGCAAAGTTTAGCATATTCATTATCTAAAGTCGAATCGTCTATTGATGAATTTTCATCGCTAAAGTAAGAGGAATCAAAACATACCTCATTTGATGCTTAAGCCACGAGACACATTTCGTCTTTAGCCTTTTCATCATCTTCTTCATCACTATCACTCCAAGAACCTCTGATGAATGCTCTTTGGTTCTTGTCCTTCGGTGGTTTTAGACATTCTCCAATAAGATTATTTGGGTCTCCGCATCTAAAAAACTTCCTTTCACTTTTGATATTCTTGTCGTCTCGACTTCTTTGAAAGGTCTTTTGGTTGTTCCTGGGTTATCTTATGAACTTACCTCTTCTTTTGAAGAACTTCTTGAAGTCTCTAACCGCCATGGCATATCCATCATCTTCACTTTCGGAAGTCAAACACTCCTCATCACTAGATTCCTTCTTATCCTTTAAAGCAAGAGATTTTCTTTCTCCTTTAGCTTTGACTATTTCAGAATCTTTCTTGATGATCATTTCATGAACTTTGAGGTTCCTGATAAGTCCATTAAGTGATAGTGATGTTAAGTCTTTCGACTCTTCAATCGCAGTGACCTTTGCTCTCCATTTTAGGTGTAGAGCCCTAAGAAACTTCCTAACATAGTTCTTGCTAGAATAACTTTCATCAAGGAGCTTAGCTAGTAATAAATATTTTAAATCAAGTAAAGGACACTATCTATAGATTCGTATTTAGAAATAACGAATTGTTCATATTGTTGTACCAAAAGATCAATCTTGTTATCTTTGACTTGGCTATTACCTTGATGGGTGATTACCAAAGTTTTCCAAATTTCTTTTGCCGTATTACACATGAAAATCCTTTCATATTCTTTTCTATGCAAAGCGTTGTAAATAACCATTTTGGCTTCGTTATTTTTTGCAAACCTCTTTTTAAGATCATCACTTTATTTTTCAAAGGGATAACATCATCTAGTTTGGTTTCTAGATTTTTTTCAATAGGTTGAAAATCATCGTTAGTGATAACATGCCAAAGATCAAGATCTTTTGATTTAACATATGTTTTGAATTTATTTTTCCAATTAATAAAACTATCACTTTCAAAGAGTAGTGGTCTTTGCATGGATTGCCCTTTGTTGATCCCACTTCAATATATTGAATTCCTTAAGCTTGTTTAAGGTTTAGTTATATTAGATAAATCTAACACAACTATAGTAAAAGCTTTGTTTGAATGTATTAAAGATTATGCGGAATGTAATCTTTAATATTAAAAAGAATTATCAATGAAATAGTAATTCAATGAACATACAATTCAACAAATAAGCTCCAATATTATTAATGATAATAATACGAATACTCTCAAAGTATTAGGGTTACAAAGACCTTGAAGCTATAAAAGATACGACTAAGATTGATTTGGTTTTTGGTTTGGTACTGGTGTCGTATGGAGCGTCAAACTCTATGCCCTAGGACCTCCTTTTATACACCAAGGAGTCCTACTCGGCTTACAATACTTTCCTAAGTATATAAAATCTTTTCTATAAATAACTAATACATATCAAGTAAGCAGTACTAACAAATAGTACTAATTTACACTAGCAGTACTAACTTAATACTAGCAGTACTAACTACTTAGAATATTTTCTTGAGCAGTAGTAACTCTTCAGCAACATTAACTACAAGTAGTAACTTTCACTAGCAGCATTAACTTTTGTACCAGCACTAGTAACTTTCACTAGCAGCATTAACTTTTGTACCAGCAGTAGTAACTACTTAGCATATTTTCTTTGAAGTTCATGAGCAGCACTAACTTTATCATAGCAGTATTAACATAAACTTGAGCAACAGTAATTCTAACAGCATCAAGAAGACTTTTAATCCCAACACCCTTCTAGATATTTGTTGGAATCCATAGATCGATCCAAGCTTTAAAATACAATATATTTTAAAAATATTGAGTGACCTTGGCTTCGGATACCAATTGTGGAAACTAGAAAGGGGGGTTGAATAGTTTACAGGTTAATTGGCGTTTTAAAATTTTACTTCTAAATTTGTTAGATTCGAGTATATGCTTAATCAATCAACAGTTTGAACCAATCAAGATAACTACCTACTTGTAATAACTAAACAAACAATATATGAGAAACACAAACAATATAAAGAGATAAAGGAAAGAACGATCAAACCAAGACATCAAGATTTATAGTAGTTCAGCTATGAAGATCTTCTTCGCCCTACTCCACTCCCCGAGTATCTAACTCGAGATTTCACTATGTCAACAAGCTCCCTTTAGGCGGAGAAAACTGTTTACACGTCGCTTACGTTATTTTCTGACACTAAGTTAAATGTCGAGTCCTAATCTTAGCTAGAACCAATCTACAACTTGACCAACACTAACTAATCCCAAGATCTACACTATCAAATTTATACATTATTCGATCTTACGCAATCATACAAGATAGTAACAATAGAGATTTGAAACTTAGAAGAAGAGAGGAGGGATCACTAATCTATAACACTTCGTTTCTTGGCGAATACGAGTGTTCTTCTCTTGCACTTGATAGAAGAAGGAAGAAGATAGAAGATGAGATTTGATCACTTGAAACAAGATTAAACTATGTTAGTGATCAAGATATTTAGAGAGATAAAGAAGATTTTAGAGAGAGAGATGAATTTGAAAAATATGTGCAAAGAGGAATGTTTTTCTGCTAAGAGTAGTGCAGTAATTATATCCAGGAAACCCTAATGGCATATGGGGGCGGTCCCGGCGGTCCCAGATGTATCTGGGGGCCGCATAGCCACTTAAGGGGCCGCCACTAGACTGACGCTCTGATTTTTGTCTTTTTGTGAGGAAGGTTGATCCTGGTATGTTGTTTCCTGTTTTAGGGGAAAAACTGAATTCAAAATTTATGTTTTTTAAATAAAATATTATTTTTATTTGTAAAACTATTTTGTGTATCTTTGTAAAAAATAGTTTTGTAAAAATGTGATGGTTAAGAAGAAAAATTATTTTCTTGATCACTAATAATGTTTAATGATTTGTTTATCCATACCTTAAGTGATTTATGTCGCAATGGAAGTTTACGATTAATAACATGTAAATGTTTAATTTTATCGTGAATGCTTTTACCTTTTGTCATCTTCAAAACGTAGAGGAGTTGAAAAATATAAATAACGTTTTTAGGTATTATTTGTATCAACTGTTAGTCCCTTGGAATCTGATATAAGGTTTATCAAATTAAACTAATCAAATTTCATAGCAACAAAGTGAGTTTTAAACAAATATATAAATAATATAAAGAACAAGTTTAAAACACACAGAAGTACTTTTCAACGTATAGACTTTTTATTAGAATCAAATAAAGAATCTATGACACACCTTGCTTGTGGAATAGCAAGGTGGTTGAATGACAATTGAGGTGTTATCTCCTTTAAACTTATTCTCTAACCAAAGTTATGAGAATAAGAAAACAAACTTATTATGACTAAACTAAAGCTTCAGCTTTCAGTAGTACGAGTCAGTTTGTTTGAGAGATAAATGAACTCTTCAATGTGAATCACATTAATTGGAAGAGATAGCATTTACTCTAGGAATCCCTTTCCTTTTATAGGCAAAGAGATTAGGGTTTACAAGTTTTAACCTAGCTACGTGGCAAGCATTAAATGGGTGGTTAAGCTACCATTTAATGCACGTTTGCTTTCAAGTACTAGGTACAGTCCTTAAAGGAAAGTTGTTGTACTTCTATACCAACTTTAGAAGTAACATTTCCTAAGAAGATTGCTTTATTCCTTTTGACATAAAGCAATCTTTTTCCCGCCTTGTAAACCTTCTAGAAGTGAAACAACACGTTTTAGCTTTTGTTAAGGAGATAGACAACGTTCAGCTTGGAATTGTCAACCAAGCTGAACTGAAGCTCCAACCAAGAGTCCTTCTTCAGTTTCTGTACCGCTGCATACACTGAAGTGAATATACTTTCCAATCTTCTTAGGACCTGAAGAGCTGATGATGAAGGAACTTCAGCGACTGAAGCTGAAAGGCTTTAGTGACTCAAACTAAAAGACTTCAGTTTGAGAAACACTTAGGGGAGTTTATGTTTAAATCTACTGAAAGACTAAAGGGCTCAGGAACTGAACCTAACAATCTCCCCCTATTTGAATATACAAATAGCCTAAGTTAAAATCAATTTGTAAGTGAGAAAAATAACTTCTTCTTACAATTGATATGAATTGAACAACATAAACTGATAACCTTTCATTCTAACTTTCATTACAATACATTTACAAAAGATAATGTTATTACAAAAGATTACATTTTATTGCCTTAGCTGCTCAATGATCCTCTTCTTCCTGCTGAACTGGATGACTTGTGTTTCTTTGTTGATCTGGAATGATCTTTTAAGTCACTGGCTCTTTTCTTTTCTTGTTAGCTAACTCATTTAGCTCATTCAGAGGATCCTGTTCTTTGAGAGGTTTGTTTAAGTCAATCTTGAGTTCTTGTTCAATTTGAGTCAGCTGATCCACTCTTATCTTTACCATATCATAAATGGTTTTCTATTCTTTTTCACTTTTGTCTGGACAAGCTTGTAGTACTTCTCTCTATTCTGCCAAATGTAGATCACTAACTTTGAGATTTGAGATGACTTCATCAGACCCATCTTCCCTATATATTTTCAGTATGATAGGGCCTTTTTGTGAGAACTTCACAGTTTGTGATCTTAAGGTTTTTCTTTCTTTTTAGCATCTTGTCACAGTATTTATCCAAGAGTAGCTTCTTGGTGTAGTACTGTGTTACAACATCTTTGCCCAGAAGACTAATTAATTCATCTTTCAGATTAGTACCATCATCTTTGGTGTTCTTCTCCCCCTCAGAAAGTGAAGTCGTTGCTTGGCCTGCTAAAGGAACATTCATGCTTGTAGCTCCTGATGCATTGTCCACCATGGTGGAAAACCTGTTCAAGGTATCAGTCACCTTGTGTAGAAGACTTAGAAGTGAATCCAAAGTCTAAAGCTTTTTCTAAACTGAAGAAACTTGGCTTGGCAAGTTAAGAAACTCTGTTGGAAGCTTCCATTGAATGTTCTTTAGTTCAGCTACCTGGGATAAAAGACTATAGATAGTGGAAGTGAAAGTCTCTAGTTTTGTTGGTATCTCTACGAGATCCCCAGGCAGCTCTATTTCCATGTCTCTAACATGCTGTTTTAATTCTTTAATCTCTCCAGATAGTTCAGTGATCTTTGAGGGGAGCTCTTTTAGTTCAATGAGTAAGCAGCTAGCAAACTCATGTGAGGCAAAGAGTTTAGATAGTTTAGGTTTTAAAGAGGTTACTAGAAGTTCAGTCAGTTGGTAAATGTTTGGATATAAAGGCTTGGCTTTCATTGAGGCAACTTCAGCTTCAGCTTTTACTTTAGCATGCTCCAGCTCTTCCTTCTGAGACTGAAGTGAACCTGAGTCATTAACTCTTGAATTTGAGCCGAGTCTGGAGATGGAGGAGGTAGGACTAAAGTATCTTCAGTGTTTTGCTCCTTTGCAACTTCCTCGTCCTCTTCACTCTCATCTGAAATAATGATTGGCTCATCTGTTGGGGAGTCAAGAGTGAAGAAGGCAGATCTTGTGTCTTTCAAGATATCTGATAAATCCTCCAGCTTTACTTTTTGTGTGATGTCATCAACTCTTGATTCCTCATTTGTACTAGTGTGGGCAGTTTTTAACCCATCTCTAGCAGATTTGGTTTTATTTACAAGAACACTTGGATTAGACCCTGCAATTATGTGATCATATGAAGTGTTTTTGGTTCCTTCATTCATACCCCGTTGTTGAGGTACAAAATCACTAGGAGCATATATGTCAGGATTAGCTTTAGCTGTGGAATCTACTGAAGCATCATGTCCTCATACAGACTCAGAGTGTAAAAGAAGGAAGCTAAATAGGTAGTTTCAATAATAATAAATGCAGACATACCACTACTGAGCTGAGGGTGGGCTCCTTCTTCACTGGTGGCCCCTAAAGATGTTGGGCCATCAGCTGCTTGTTGTGTCTCTTTATGCATTACACCAACCACTGGTGTGGAAGGTGAAGGATGGCTTGGGCTTGTGTCTTTGGCCGAACTGGACTTAGTTTCCTTCTTTGAATGGCCAGAGTGGGATTTGGATGCCTCAGTGGTAGACTCAGATGTATGTTTTGAAGATTGTTTTCTTCCGAGTCAACTTTTAGCTCCAAGCGTTTTGCCTTGGGGAACCTCTTTAATTGGAGAAGAGTATTTAGGAGCTTTAGAGTCCACAGGCACATCTAGATTGCAGATGGCCTTCATGTGGTCAGTGAAGGGAGGTTCTTGAGGTTGGTTTGGCTTTAGTATCCAGTTATGAACACTAAAGAACTGAGTTTGGTTTATTGTGAGCTTCTCTGTATCATATTTGGGTGCCATATGTTCCAGTAGAAGAGATATAAACCTAGGGTAGGGGATAATCTTTTCCCTAGTCTTCTTGTTTAGCTTGTGAATAAGACCCTCCCAAATTATCTTGGCATAATCTACTTGGATACTATTTGCCAAGCAATACAAGATAGTGGCATCCTTATTAGATATTTGATCAGCAACCTCTACCTAGGAGGAAGATAACTCTTTTTAAGATTTCCTTTTGCCCCAATCTCCCCATTGTACCTTATTGTTGCAAACCATGGTCTTACAATTGTTATGGAGGGTGGGGAAACATATATACTTGAGTGATGTAGATATTGTGCCCTAAGAGCATTTCTAAATGTGGTGATACCTATCTCTCCTCTAACTTCTCCTGTGGGAGTGGATACCCAAATCTTAGAGTCTAGTAAGACCTTTGACGTATACCAAAATTCACTTGGTATTCATTGTATTGAGTTGGGGCTCTTGTAAATGCTTCTTTTAGACAGCATTTGGAAATGAAGTCGGACACATCCTTAAAGTATTCTTGGTTAAGGTGTGAGGGATATAAAAGTGCGACTTCATTGTTGGTGGTGAAGGTAATTTCTTTAAATGTGAACTCTACCTGAATGGCAGGTAAGAAAAGGTTTGGGCTTTTAGGTTTGTCAAGAGTGATAGGCTCTTCTTAAGGAGTGATTTCAGGTGATGTGGGTTTTTGTGAAGATGATTCTGCCATTAGGGTTTTGAAATTTTGATCTGGTTCAAGTTGTGTGTTTTGTTTGTTCTTGACGGATTTGTGAGAGTGTGATGTTGATTGGTATGTTGTGATTTATATGATTGATGAAATTAAAAAATTTCCTTTGAGAAATTGTAATTATCATATGAGGTTATAAAGTTATGGGAATGTTTAGGGTTTGTTTTCAACATGTGTGCCAAACTTTGTATTAAATGAAAGTCAGCAAAGCATGCTTCTGACACCTAAAACAGTGAACAACCGTCTATTCAACTGAAAAAGTAGGTGAGAGAAAGATGATGTGGTCATTCTAACTATTGGACTTCATCTTTTAATATATATTTTAAAGTTCAACAACTTCCTTAGGAAGGAAATTATTTTGATAAAATAATATTAGTTTTGCAAATAACATTTGCTTTTGAAACTAACCTTTAGATTGATATTTTGAAAAAGTTGGACTAGGATCAGGTTTGGTGTTAATGTCACGTTGAACTGATTATTGTAATCTTCATCATCATCAGTCTTTTAGCGAAGGCGACAAAATCACAAGTGATCATACAAATCCATGAATGAGACATATGTGATTGCTCAGTTACTTCACTTGAGAGATAGTTAAAGATTTAGATAAAATTATTTTGCTTAAACTGAACTAAAGAGAATAAACTAGTGAGTTCAGTTCTTGACTTAACCAATATATGTGCTCCAGCGAAGGCGACAAAACTACACATGCTCATGCAAATCCATGAATAAGACATGTGATTGCTCAGTTACTTTACTCGAGCAAGTTAAAGGTTGTATGCAAAAACTAAACTGATTTTTAACATGAAAGTTTGTTTAGTTTTAGAAGAAGGCACTGAAGCTTCAGTTTTCTTCAGTCAGTGCTGAAGCTTCAGGTTTTGAATCAATGTTTAGCATACCTAGTTCAACAATCAATCTTTTGAAAGTTGGCTCATCTAGAGGCTTGGTGAAGATATCAGCAAGTTGATATTGAGTGGGAATGAAATGTAATTCAATGTCCCCTTTGAGAATATGATCCCTGATGAAGTGATATCTGATATCAATGTGCTTTGTTCTTGAGTGAAGGACTGGATTGTTTGAGATTGCAATAGCACTAGTGTTATCACAAAAGATGGGTACCTTCTCATATATGATGTCATAGTCAGTGAGTTGACTTTTCATCCATACTATGTTGGCAGAACAACCAGCAGCAGCTAAATATCTACATATTGATGCTTTTTAGCACTCCAACACACAAGTTTACCTCCTAGCAATTGACAAGCACCTGAGGTGCTTTTTCTATCCATGTTGCATCCAGCATAGTCAGAGTCTGAATATCCTTTTAGGTCAAAACCTGAGCATTTTGGATACCAAAGACCAAGACTTGGTGTACCTTTTAGGTATCTTAAAATTCTCTTAACATCAATAAGGTGGGATTCCTTAGGATTTGCTTGATATCTTACACATAGACAAGTTAAGAATTGAATGTCAGGTCTGCTTGTAGTTAGATACATTAGTGATCCAATCATACCTCTATACTGAGTCTCATTTATAGCTTTGCCATTGAGATCATGTCGTAAGTTGTTAGGGGGTACCATTGCAGTCTTTACTAATGAACCATTTATGTTATAATTTTTCAGCAGATCCTTGACATATTTTTCTTGGTAGATTGAAATGCCTCTTTTAGATTGTTTAATCTGAAATCCGAGGAACTAGGTAAGGATACCCATCATGCTTATTTCATATCTTTAAGTCATCAGTTTGGCAAACTGTTTGCATAATTTTGTGCTAGTGGACCCAAAGATGATATCATCAACATAGATTTGAACCAGAATCACATCAGTTTGAGTTTTATAGACAAACAAAGTGTTGTCTATCTTTCCTCTTACAAACTTGTGTTCAGTGAGAAAGGTTGAGAGAGTTTCATACCATGCTCTTGGAGCTTGTTTAAGTCCATAAAGGGCTTTGTCTAGTTTGAAAACATGGTTAGGGAACTCATTGCTCTCAAAACTTGGAGGTTGTTTGACATAAACTTCTTCTTTTAGTTTACCATTGAGGAATGCACTTTTGACATCCATTTAATAAATAATGAAGTTCATGTATGTGGCAAAGGCAAGGAAGATTTTGATTGCTTCAAGTCTTGCAACTGGAGCAAAGATCTCATCATAATCTATGCCTTCTTGCTGATTGTAGCCTTGAGCTACAAGTCTTGCCTTGTTTTTTATGACTATTCTAGTTTCATCCCTTTTGTTTCTAAAAACACATTTAAAGCCAATTATGGTTTGTCATGAGGTGCAAGAACTAATGTCCAAACTTTGTTTCTGGCAAATTGGTTTAGTTCATCTTGCATGGCGTCAACCCATCCAGGATGCTTTAGTGCTTAAGAGACCTTTTTAGGTTCTTCTTCAGAGAGAAAATCTACAAAGAGACATTCGTGAGCTGAAGCAGCACTAATTTGTTTGGCCATAGCTCTTATGAGCATTCCAGCCCTTGGATTACCAATATTATTGACCAGCTCAATGTGTTTGTCTTGAGACCATCTGTCTTGAGGAGCTGGAGTGATCATTGATGGAGTAGGTAAAGGTGGAGGAATTGGAATAGTATTTTGTGCTGAAGTATCCTCTACACTTGGAGAGGATAAGTGTTCAGAGATCTGAATGTCTTCAGTGTTTGGTAGATTATCAATGATTTGTTCATCATTGGTGTGATTGGAATGTTCATAATGGTAATCATTTAAGATTTCGTCATTTTGAACAGATTGGTCCTTCTGATCGGTTTGACCATTTTGTTCAGATGAAACTTTAGTTTCAAGAACAACTAGTTCAGGACATTCATATGGTTCTATGAAGGACACATCATTGCTGTTTGTTTGATACCTTTAAGAAGGTTCATAAGGATGAAGATATTCATCAGGTGGATATCTTTCTGTTTCATCAATATTGATGTTGTCAACTGAAGGTTTTAAGAATTTGATAGCATTAGGGATTTTATCAAATATGATGTGATAGGTTTCTTCAATTTTTTGTCTTCTAGTGTTGAAGACTCTGAAGGCCTTGGAAACAAATGAGTATCCAAGAAGATAACCATCATCAGCTTTTTCATCAAATTTTCCTAAGTGATCTTTATGATTGTGAATGTAAATTGGACATCCAAAGACATTAAGAAAATTGATGTTTGGGATTCTCTTAAGAAAAATTTCATAAGGAGTTTTGAGATGTCTTTTCACAATGGTTGATCTGTTTTGAGTGTAGGATGCAGTGGCTATAGCTTCAGTCCAATATTGTTTAGAAAAGACAGATCCTGAAAGCTTGTTCTTGCAGCTTCTATGAGGGTTCTATTTTTTCTCTCAGCAACACCATTTTGCTCAGGTGTGTAAGGAGAATAGAAATTTTGAGAAATCCTTTTTTTATCACAGAAGTTGACAAGAATGCCATTCCTGAATTTAGTACCATTGTTAGTTCTGAGTTGTTTGACTTTGATGTCATTTTGATCTTTAACTCTTTTGATGAAAGACATGATGGTTTTAGGTGCTTGACTTTTCTTTTTCAAGAAGTATACCCAGGTGTACCTTGAGTACTCATCAACAATGACAAGGGTATACTTTTCATGTTTAATGGACCTGGGAGTTATAGGTCCAAATAAATCCATGTGAAGAAGATGAAGACATTTCTTGATAGAAGATGTCTGTTTTGTTTTGAAGCTGGCCCTATGATGTTTTCCCTTTTCACATGAAGAACAAGGTTTATCTTTTGAGTAGACAAGTGAGGGAAGACCAATAAGAAGATTTTGTTTTGCCAGTTTGTTGATTGTTTTGAAGTTTAGATGAGCAAGTCTTTTATGCCAGAGCCAGTTGAGATTTTCAGAAGCTTTGGCAAGCAAGATTCTTGAGCAAAAAATATCATGTCAAGAACATATACATCTCTTACTCGAGGAGCAATCATAACAATTTCCTTGTTAGATATGAAGATTATTCCTCTTTTCTCATTAAACTGAACAATATATTTAGCATCACAGAGTTGACTGATGCTAATTAAATTGTATTTAAGGCCATTTACAAATGCTACCTTTGTGAAAACTAAACCATTACATTTGATGGAGCCATAACCTTCAGTTATGCATGTAGAGTCATCTCCAAATACTACTTTAGGTCCTGACTGTTCCACGTATTTATGCAGGTAACTCTTGACACCAGTCATATGCCTTGAGCATCCACTGTCTAGGCACCAGATGGGCTTCCTGATGTCAAACTGCACAAATACGTTCAGAATGGTTAGTTTCACTTAGAAACCAACCTTTTAGTGGGAGTCTTGGATCTGTTAGCATTTGATGATTCAGCTCTAGTTGATCTTAGAGCCTCAACCTTTTTGGCTTGAAGTGCTTCACCTCTTTTGAACCATTCAATATCATAGTGATCAGTTATAGTATGAGTTGAGCTACCACAAACTTTACATCTTTTGAATGGATGTTGAGGATTTCTTAGATTGATTTCTCTTTCTAGAGAGATGATCCTGTTATGACCATTTATGTCATGGTCATAACTTCCACATAATCGATATACGGGATAGTATAAACATTCATTGGATAAATGATCTAGACCACCACAGTGTGTGCAAGGTGGAAAGAAGCGTTTTGATGGTCTTGGGATTTGAGATCTTGAAAAAGCTCTACCAAGACTTTTGAGATGCTGAGACATGTTCATGGTTGAAATGTATTCAGTATGATCACAAGTTCTCTGATCAATTTTCTCACACCTTTTACAAAACAAAACTTTGTAACAAATTTTAGAGAGATGATTGTTTAAGCTACACAAATCACAACTCTTTTTTAATTGTGTTTTGTATTTGTTTTGAAGTGTATTGTGTGGAGCTTGTTGTGACTGATTATTTCTGGGGTAAGATGACTGATTTTTTCTAACATGTAATTTTAGACTATTAAGTTCTTTCATTACAAGAGCTAAAGGAGGATCATCTTCAATTTTCACACTCGTTAGTTTACCAGCAGGAGCTGAGTGAACTTTTGAAGCTGAGGAACTTTTGTTACCCTTAGCAGGAGTTGAGGATGGTTCATTTATTATGACAGCTTTTAAAGCTTCAGCTTTGAGTGTGGATTTTGACTTCAAAATTGATTTGATAGTCTTTGGTCCAGAAATAGGTTCAGAACCTTCCAACTTCTTCAGTGGAGGAAAAGGAGTGCTACAGACTAAAGATTCATCTGCTGAATCATAATCCGTCATTGAAGAGTCACTGACAGCAACTGAAGGATCAGTTATGTTTCTTTGTGACTCAGCTAGGAGTATCATACCAGTATCATGATTTGGAAGAATGAAACCTTCAGCTTTAGACAACTAAGGTCTTTCAACACCAGGTATGGTCACTTTTGTGTTGTCAGCTGAAGATTTTACAAAGACTAGGTCCTTTTGCCTAAAACTAGAGGGATCTTTAGAGAGGTGATCAGCTCCCAGAATTTTCTTCTTTTAAGAAGGGATTTGTTCACTGATACACTGATTTACTTTCTTAGAACTGTTAAGCCATGTTTTAGTAATTGCTTTTAGCTCTTTCAGTTCAGATCTTAAGTTTTTATTCTCTTTGAGAATCTTAGTGTTTACATGTTGCATGGTAAGAAAATTAATTTTTGCTTTTTTCAATACTAAAAGCTGTTCTTTGCATGTATTCAGTTTATGAACAAGATCTCTATGTTTTGATAAAATATTGCTTCTTTGTTCTTCAACATAATTTAGATCAATACACAAATAATCTAGACAGATTTTTCTATCATCATTATCTTCTGTTTCAAGAAGAGTGTGTACCTTTCTCATAGAGATTTTTACCCATTCACCATTTCTGGCACTTTCTTTGCTGACAGCTTCATTTTCTTCAGCTAGTGCCATGAGTAGCTTCACTTCCACCATTTCATTGTCATTTGATGACATTTCTTCTTCATCCCATTCATAGGCTTCAGCGATAAGACCTTTGTTCTTTACCATAGGAGCTTTAGAGACAGAAGCACTAGAACTTAAGAGAGCCAGTTTAGCTTTGACTTTGTTGTATTTGGCTTCAAAGTCCTTGGTAGGCCTTATGTTGCGGTTGTCGTAAGGGACTTCTTCAAGAAGTTCTACAACTCCCTAGGCAGTGTACCTAATCGTTGTAGTGTAGTATAGGCAAGACTCAGGGGTTGTTATCGTTCTCTAGGGGAATAGGTTGGGAAGGCTTGATCATGGTCTAACAGAATTCTAAGGGTTGAGAGAAGATTATTTTTGTATTTTTATATTTTATGAAAGTAGTAAATCATATGTTTGAGAGATTGGTTTGGTTTTAGCTATTAAACTAAATAAAAATCTAAGCTACTTGTGATAACAATATAATAAAAGATTGTGTTTATTTAATCATGTATTACTCCCTAGATTGCTTCTCCTGGTGTGTTGCTTTGTCACACTTGTGATGATCTATGTAATTATTTCCTAAGTCATGAATGAATTACACGAACCCGCCGTCTATTTAATATTCTGTTAAGGCAACGCACAAGTAAGGTAGTATGAAGACTATTACAAGGCCCCTAAGAGTATATTAAATGCATTTGAAATATATTAAGAGTAAATCAACTATATAAGGGGCAAGGTAGTATGAATATTGTTACCTTATGGTATCCTTTCTACACAATCATGTTTTCCTAGACATATCAACAGCGATACAGACAAAAGCTTTTTTTCTAAGACCTAACATGCATATTCATCACAAGAAGCAACACCACTAAGATCTACATCCTAGGTTTCATACAATCATAAATAAACACAATAGAAGGTTTAGCCAAGCATGTTAAAGATAAAGCAAGAACAAATAAGAATCACACAACAAGACATATTGAATGAATAAGATAGTCTTACTTGATTAAAACATGAATTGAAGGAAGTACAATAGGGTTTTGAGGCCCTAAAATCATCCCTAATAGCTGCTAAACTAACTAGGGTTCATCCCTTTCTTTTACTCTAAAGTTACACACTTAAAACCCTAAAAACGGATTTATATATATAGGAAAATCGTTGCGACGGCGACACGTTTTAATCGTGACGTCGTCATGAGTAGAGTATTCCAGATAATAGGTTGGGTCATGCATTCTGACGGCGTCTTGAGATCTTGTGACGCCATCTTTGTATGAATTGTGACGGCGCCACGTGTAATCTGTGACGCTGTCTCTAGCCTCTGAGTAGAAATTCTTGAGAGATGTTAGTGTAGGTCCGTACTCTTGTCTGTTTCTTCTCTAAATGAACCCAAGTCACGTATATTTCTTGGAAATGCCTTCCAAATGCTGAATACCTAAAAAGGAACGATTAAGTACCTATTTTGGGCATAAATGCACGATTTAGGGGGTAAAAAAATCTCAAAAAAGTGTATAAAATGACACCTCATCAAATACCCTACACTTGGGATTTGCTTGTCCTCAAGCAAATAGGCTTTTCTACCTAGACAATAGCAATATGAGGGTCATTTAACCTACTCTTTAAAAGTATTTTACAACACAACCTTCTAGACCTTGTAATTAAAAGCACAGAAAGTATATACTAGCACCTCACATAAGTGTTTGGGATTCTCTCTTTCACTCAGGTGCATAATAAATTATAACATAAAGGGGGAAACGGAAAATCAACACTCATTACCTGTCATAGCATATAAATTACCATAGGCTTGGTAAAGGATCAAACCTCCACCGCTAGGTGCAAGCATTATTCATTACTATCTAAGAGGTCTTTTAAAGGGTTGTGGGGTGTAGGTGTAAGATAACATATAACGGAAACAAAAATGGATGGGATACATTTGGGTGGCTTTGGGTGAATTTGGAGTGGAAGGGTTAGCTAATTATTTATACGAATACGCGTTGGTTTGGTTTTTTTTTTGGGTTTTTTCTAAGCCAAACTCAGACGAAGAATACAAACTCCTACACCAACTCTACATTATTCTCTTTCTTTTTTTTCTTTTTCTATTTATTTTAAATAACAAAATACATCCACTGGGGTTTATAACATTACCCATACACTTGACTTTTACATCTCGAAATTTACATATAATAATGTCCCAATTTGAAGGTGGCGATCAAAATAACAATGGAGATCTCGAACAAACGTATGTGGTATTGAATTAACCTTTTCTTCCCTCATTCTCCACGAAAATAACTACTACCAAGAATCCCAATAGTCCCAAAGACAGTATTTACAAGGATAAGGACTTAGCAAACCTTGTATCAAATAATTTAACTTGTGTTATAAACAATAATGTACTATAAGCGAGTACATACAAGGAAAGCAAGGCGATTGGTTAACGATTAGTTTTAAAGTGACATGCTCTTCATTAATATCCGACTTAACCAAAAAAGTTACGAGAATCGGACAAAGGATAGACTCGGAGGTATACTTGGGGTATCCTACACTAAAGGTGAGTGCATGGCAAGGTTGTGAGAATAGTTATATGATCGTATTTACCATCATAAAAAATTACAGGTTTAAAACAAGGGTTAATCCTAATCCCTTATCAAGCTAATCCTAAATACTTAATTATGGCTGTCACGGGATGCAACACAAAAACAAGTTCTAGAATTTAATTATACAGCCTGGTACACTCATATAATTTAATACTTGTCTCAATGCTCCAGAAAAGGCGACAAAGACCACACGTACACATCCGTAACGACGGAATAGATACATGTGACTGCTCACTTCTTAACTTGGAGAAAGCTAAAGGTATAAACTATCTTGGATCAAAATAGATACCGAATTCCCTTAAAGATCTAAATGCAACCTCAATTTTTAGGTTGGATTATGAGGGTTTTTGTGCTAGTAATATAAATTCCTATCCATGAGACGCTATTAATACTTGGTTTTTGTCGGTATGTGTCATAAATTTTTTTAAATTTGGGTCAAAATTACCTCTTATGCTATGTTTCGATATATTACCCATCATTTTAAGGACAAAGCAAATGGCAAATGAAAGAATAGTTTCTAAGGCTTATTTTCCCCCTACACTTAAGTTGAACATTGTCCCCAATGTTCTATAAAGGTACCCGTAAAAACGAATTAAAGGGAAAAGAAAACAAGGAAAAGAAACTAGTACTCCCCTGGTTTGCTCAATAATGGAGAAGAAACATGCGATAACTGGTTAAATCGTCCTCCAAGAATCATCCAATGAAACTTCCTAAGAACTTCCAAGCTTCTTCTCATCAAATATAACCTGTAATCAAAGACAAAGACAACTATACCAAGCATAAAATGTGTGATATACAAATATACAATATGAATTTAGGGTTTGACTCGATAAAGCAGTAAAGATAAGATGAGAGAATTGTCAAACTCATTGGTTTTGCAGGTTTATAACAAAAGAGTACATATTTTAAATGTTATGCAAGTTTTATTTTCAAAAATAATTAAAAACAATAAGTTTTCTGGACCTGGGCGTTTGACGCCGTCAGGAAAATCCTGACCCCTTCACAGGTGTCGTGGTGACGGTGTCACGTGTAAATCGTGACGCCGTCTCTACGTTCTGTGAAAACGAAATTTTTGTTTTTGATGAAAAATTTCCTGCACTTGATTCCATAGGTTAATTCCTGTACAAATAGCTGCATAAAACCTGAGTTTTGACAATTTACTCATATGACTTGACACTGACGCGAATTAATCTAATCAAATTAATTAACATGTTTGAACTTGGTTCAAAAACCAGATAAATTCCCCTACACTTATTATTTGCAAAATACCTTTGATTGAAATTAAGACGAGGTTAAAAACAATACAAAGCATGATTACAAGATAGAGTTAGAACATGATAGAATAAAATGAAAAGAATAAAACACATGACACTCCTAATTGCGGGAAAAGTAAAATTAGGTTGCCTCCCAAGAAGCATTTTTCTTTATATTACGAGTCTTGTAGCTAGAATCGAAGTCACACGTTCCTACGTGACTTCTCCTTCATCATCCAGAGTTATATCATCATCTCTGTTTGTGTCTAATACGTTCTTTTAATACGGCTTCACCTATTGTTTATTTACGATAAATTTGCTTCCTTCTTCATCGTACAGCTCAATTGCCCTGTTTTTAATGTATTTACTTACTGAAAATGCTCCGTACCATCTTGACTTTAGTTTCCTGGGGAATAGTCTTAAATGTGAATTAAAGAGAAGTACCTTATCACCTCTTTCATAGTTAATTGGCAATTTTATTCGTTTATCGTGCCACCTTTTCGTCCTTTCCTTATAGGAGATGGATGATTCATAGGCGTCCAGCCTCATTTTGTCCAACTCATTAATCTATAAGAACTGGTTTTCTCTAGCTTTCGTAAGGTCTATGTTGCAGTTTTTAATGGCCCAATAGGCTTTATGTTTCAATTCGACAGGAAGATGGCATGCCTTGCCGTAGATTATCCTCAACGAGGTCGTTCCTAAAGGGGTTTTAAACGTTGTCTGGAATGCCCATAATGCATCATCTAATTTGTATGACCAGTCTTTCCTGTTGTTCCTGATGGTTTTTTCAAGAATACACTTTATTGCTCGGTTCGTGTTCTCGACTTGCCTATTCGTATGAGGGTGATACGCTGTTGAGAATCGGTGAACCACTCCATACCTTTTCATTGCTTTCTCCATTTAGTGGTTACAAAAATAGGTACCCCTATCGCTAATAAGGGCCTTTGGTATTCCAAATCATGTGAATAGTCTCTTGAGGAAGTTTACTACGTTTCGAGCATCATTGGTAGGGAAGGCCTGAGCCTCTACCTACTTTGATACGTAGTAAATAGCTACCAGGACATATTTGTTTCCGTTTGATGAGGGGAAAGGTCCCATGAAGTCAATCCCCCAATCATCGAATATTTCACAGACCTGGGTGTTCTGAGGTGTTTCGTCCCTTGACAAAAATTTTCCTGCTCACTGACATGCATCGCAAACCTGGACCAACTTACGTGCTTCGCGAAAGATATGTGGCCAGTAAAACCCGACCTCGAAGACTTTTCTTGCGGTAGTGGCGATGCCATGATGTCCTCTGGATGGTCCGCTGTGACATTGTCGAAGAATTTATGCTGCCTCATCTCCGACCACGCATCTTCGTATGATTCAGTCAGCACACTGTTTTAATAGGAAGGGCTCATCCCAAAAGTAATGCCTCAAATCGCTGAAGAATTTTTGTTTCTCTTGACGGGTGGATCAAAAGGGTTGTACGCGACTAGCTAAATAGTTAGCATAGTCAGTATACCACGGTTCATTATTCTTGTCGGAGATTGCCATCAATTGCTCTTCAGGAAATAAGTCCCTTATCTCAGCCTTGGTTAGCTTCCCAAGGTCGGGGTTTTCGAGTCGGGAGAAATGATCAGCTACTAGATTTTTAGCACCTTTCTTATCACGGATCTCGATATAAAATTCCTGGAGCAGCAAGATTCATCAAATTAGGCGTGGTTTTGCATCTTGTTTTGTGAATAGATATCGCAGGGCAGAATGATCCATGAAAACGATGGTATTGATGGAATTTGTTGAATGCAAAGACAAGAGCTAGAAGCTCCTTTTTGGTAGTTGTGTAGTTTTCTTGTACTTCGTTCATTGTTTTGCTAGCGTAGTGTATGGGCTTGAAATGTTTGTCGATCATTTGTCCTAGTACTGCCCGACAGCATAATCACTTGCGTCGCACATGATTTCAAATGGTAATGACCAATCTGGCTTGATCATGATTGGTGCCTACATCAGTTCATGTTTTAATGTGTCGAACGCTTGGATGCATTCCTCGAAGAAGTTGAATGGTGCATCTTTAACTAGGAGCTGGGTCATTGGGTGTGTGATTTATGAGAAATCTTTTATGAATCTTCTATAGAAACCAACATGTCCTAGAAACCTTCGAATGGCTTTCACATTCATTGGATATGGTAGTTTGGAAATTGCCTCAATTTTTGCTTTATCAACCTCAATCCCAGAACCTGAGACCTTATGGCTGAGGACGATTCCTTCCTTTACCATGAAGTGGCATTTTTCCCAATTCAATACAAGGTTGGTTTCCTTACACCTTTTTAGCATCCTCTCAAGTCGAAAGAACTACCAAAGACTAAGAAATCGTCCATGAATACCTCAATGCTATACTTGATAAGCTTATGGAATATAGTTGTCATGTAGCGTTGAAAAGTGGTTGGGGCATTGCATAATCCGAAAGGCATTCGTTTGCATGCGAAGGTCCCGTAAGGGCAGGTGAACATGGTTTTCTCTTGATCTTCAAGGGCGATAGGGATTTGAAAGTATCCAGAAAACCTGTCTAGGAAGCAGTAGTATTCATGCCCAGCTTGTCGTTCGAGCATCTGATCGATGAACAGAAGTCGAAAGTGATCTTTCTGGGTTGCGTTATTCAACTTATGATAGTCGATACATACGCGCCATCTAGTGACTGTCCGTTGTGAGATGAGCTCATCCTTCTCATTCTTTACTACGGTCATTCCTCCCTTCTTTAGGACAACCTGGACAGGGCTTACCCAAGGACTGTCGGAGATGGGATAGATTAATCTTGCGTCAAGGAGTTTTATTACTTCCTTTTTTACTACCTCCTTGATGTTGGGGTTAACTCGTCTTTGAGGTTGGACACTTGGTTTGAACTCGTATTCCATGAGGATTTTGTGAGTATAGAAGGATGAGTCTATCCCTTTAATGACCGCAATACACTAAGCGATCACCCCTTTATGATTTTAAAGAACCTCGAGGAGTCTGGTTTTTTTGACGGTGGACAATGCGGATGAGATGACCACTGGGAGTTGGTTGTTTTCTTAGAGGAAAGCGTACTCAAGGTGTTCGGGTAATTCCTTCAATTTGAGTTTGGGTGGTTCCACGCTTGATGGTTTTAGTCAATTTTCTAGGGCTTTCCATTCGAGTGGTTCCACCGGCTCTGTCCTCTGGTGGAAGGAGACTGTAACCACCTCGTTAGGATCGTCCCCTTTTTATTTTTCAGTTCACTCCCCATCATGGTTTACTGTGTCAACCCATTATTCCTGAACCAGCTTAGCGGTGTGATCGGCACAGTATAGGTAATCGTCACGGGAGTGTTTGGATTTCATGGATTTCCCAATGTTGAAGGTAACGGTTTCACTTCTGACCATTAAACTTAATTTTCCTCGTGAATGTCAATTACAGCTCTTGTCGTGGCGAGGAAGGGCCTCCCTAAAATGATTGGGACTAGCTCATCTTCGTCCATTTCTAAAACTACAAAGTCAACTGGGAAGATGAACTTGCTTATTTTTACCAATAGATTTTCGCAAACCTCGATGGGGTATTTGATAGATTGATTGGCTAGTTGAATAATCATTTTGGTAGGTTTAAGTTTAGAAATCCCTAATCATCAGAAGAGAGAATATAGGTCCAAAGTCTTGGATCTGTTTAACCTTTTGTAAGATAATAGCTAACTTGAATAAATCCAAATCAACTATATGAGAGACAATGACTATGAATACTATGTGCTAATGCAGAATCTTAACACAAGTACTAAGAAGAACACAATGTCAAACTTTGCTATTAATTTCTATTAGAATTCTATTCCAATCTCATACTAAACATTGTGCCGTAGGGTTCCTTTTATACACCAAGGAAACCCTAATGGGCTTTACAAACATGTGAAAGGATAATGCATATCCTTTCCTAAGATATCTCCTAAGATATCTCTAAGATAACTATTATAACTATTCTGTTACATAAAAAGACTTAACTAGACAAGGCCAGTACTAACTATAGTACTGCCAGACTTAACTTAGTACTGGCAGACTTAACTATGTCTACCAAACTTAACTCTATAACTACCAGACTTAAGTCTGTTTACAATAATTCCTAACAATCCTCCCCTAACTTGATCTTTACTTGTGAACTTCAAGTTTCTTTGAGTATCTTCTTTATGAGCTTCCTGAGGATTTTGTGAATAGTATCTTTGAAATTATTCTTGAACTGCAACATGATAATTTTCCTGTATAAACAGGTTCTTGACTTCTATCAGCAATTCTTGAAATCATTAATTCTGTTAGGCCTAATATTAATACTGGTAGGACAAATGTTAATTCTGTTAGGCCTAGAGTTAGTACTGTTAGTTCTAATGTTAATATTGTTAGATCTAGACAGCCAATACCTACCAGGACCTCAAACAGTTTTAGTTCTAAAAGACCACAGGTGAATCAATTTAATAATTCTATACGTTTGAGAATCGATCTGTGGTTTTAGGGTTTTTTCTTGCACACCTAAAACTGAGTTTAGGGATTGGTATTTACAGAGTCTAGAAATGGGGTCGATACGCCATATTGAATGCAGTCAATACGGCGTATAAGGAAATTCTTTAATGGTTATTAAATTTCTTTAACCATAGGTATTAAATGCTGATTTCCTTGATTCGGCCAAGGTTTAGGATTGATTGTATGTTTGACCACTTATTGAATGCCAGAATTAATTGTAGGATTATTGTTTGTTGACTGCATTAAATGCAGTATCTCTAACTGTTGACTGCATTTATCTGTGAAGTGTCGGCAAGGATACGCCGTATCTTTATGATGGATACGGCGTATTGAGGTAAAACCTGTTGGGTTTTCTTCGTTGACTAAAGTATTATATACGTCGTATTGCTGATGCGGATACGGTGTATTCTTCAAAGTCAAGGAATGGTCTTTTAGTTCATCAAGTCTTGGATACGACGTATGCTTCTAGAATGATAACGGCCGTAGTATGATGTCAGAATCAGTAGACTTTTTTGAACTCTTCGTTTATGATCCAAAATGCGTGCCTTTTATATAAACTTCACAATATGCTCCATAAATACTGCATATAACAAATATAAGCAATTAAGTACCAATTCTTTGCAATAATTATATAAAATGGGTACTTTATTTGTATAATTGATGCTATAAAATAGACGTTATTTGGTGTCATCACCTTCTTATATTTCCAAATATCTTTTTAGTGTGAGAGGGTGCAATATAAATTCTCTTATTATTTGGCAGCCCATCAAGTTGTTGATCCAAAAACACTTGTACAAACCCTCGGATACAACAAAAAATTTGCAGAAATTGTTTATAATTTGCTTATTTTAATTTGTAGAAGTAGATAATCAAATCAATCTTTGTTTCCAATTCAAATCATTGTCCGAATATCAAACGTGGTTTCAATTTCACAAATCATTGGGGAATAACGACCTAGGAATCATACTTCCCGGTTAATATACGTATTATATTATATATATATTTGAAAGATTTCCTTTTAAACCTTTGTCCTCAAGGGTAATTTGGTAATTTTCTATCATATTATATATTTTATTATTACGTGTGTTGATTTTTACGAATCAATTTTTGGCGCCGTTGCCGGGGATTTGTGATTAAGATTCTCTCGTTTGAAGTTTGTTGATCGTGATTTGAAAGACCCTTTCGTTTTTGAAAGTTTTGTTTTTGTTAAAAAAAAATCAAAAATAAAAAAATTATAAAATATAAAAAGTAAAAAATATTTTTCTTTTCTTTTAGTATAATTATCATATAAATTTTTTTTTTAAATATAAAAATTGTCCAAAATAAAAAAAAATAAATAAACAAAGTTGGTAAAAGAACACCAACAAATAATATTTTCAATTGAGGTATTATCCATAATAAGTTCCCAATTCGAATCAAAGATTTAAAAACTTGCAATTTGTGTCATTTACGAAATACGGCTCACCTTAAAATAAAATTTTTTAAGAGTTTTACCAGTGAAGTAAATTTGATTATTTGGTTCAAGTTGTTTATCTCGTTATCCGTTAAAATAGTTTGTTAAAAAAATAAAAAAAAATAAAAAACAATAATTTTAGTTTAAATTTTCTTTTTCTATTTTTGTGCATGCGCGCTCGTTCTTAAACCCGCAGCTGTAATCATCAGCAACAAGCCCCACCGGCTGTTGTAGAACCATTTAATTTAGAAGAACCATTTGATAATCCTCCCCAAGTTCTGATGGCCGATAACCGGACTATGGCGGAATTGCGCTCCAGCACCAAACCGAGGGAGTACGAGCATGCAATCGTAATTTCCGAAATCAATGCAATTTGAGTAAAGCATGATTTGAATCAATCTTGTTCAAAACAAGCAGTTTTTCGGACATGATAAAGAGGATCCACATGTTCACATCCGTTATTTCAACAAAATCACCTCAACGATGAGATTCCCTGACATCCCGAGCACATCAATTAAGCTTATGCTTTTTCCATTTTCTCTCGAAGGTTTAGCCCGGATTTGGCTAGAAAAAGAACCTCCTCGATCAATTTTGACATGGGATGATCTTGTTTCAAAATATCATTAATCAATTCTTTCCTCCCTCAAAAAAACGACAAATCTTCGAAACGAAATCACGAGATTTCAACAAAGATTTGACGAATCATTTTACGAGGCTTGAGATCGATTTAATGACCTTCTTCGAGAATGCCCACATCACGGATTTTCAGAACTACATCAACTAGATACGTTTTACAATGCTTTGAATGCTAATGATCAAGATTCGTTGAATTCTGCTGCGGGTGAAATTTTTTTAGATAAGATGCCTCGTGAATGCTTGAAAATTATCAAGAGTAAATCCAAGGTTCGTAATTCATAAAACAAGGCAGTCGTTGCTAAAGTGAGTTTGAATTCATCTACCCCCGAAATTTCACCCGATTTAGACTGCTCTTGACAACCGAAGTTTTTCTGACCTTAGAATAATGATGAAGACTATCTTATCACAAGCAGAAGCCCAACCCCGTGCCAGTAAAAGTGGTCGAGCACGATGCGTAACTTGTAGAGGTGCTCATTCTCATAGAAATTGTCCAGCCACCGATGGCAACATTTATCGAGACAACATTCAAGAGTACGTTTCACAAGCTGCTGCAGCTAATTTTAATCAAGGAAATACCAATTCTAGACCTCCGATGGTTGCAAATCAAATCCGACCTCCTGGTTTTCCTCCGATTCAAAACAATCAAAACACCATTTCAATCAGAATCAAGGGAATAATTTCAACCAAAATCAAGGAACCAATTTCAATCAAAACCGTAGAAATAACTTCTACCAAGGACAAGTTTACCAACCTCCGACTAGTCAACCACCGGTTTACCAAACTCAACCTTATCAAGCTTCCGCTCCGCAAATGCAAGGTGTTTCAAAGACCAATTTTGAGAATTATGTCAAGGCTAATGATGCAATATTAAAATTATCAAAAGCAAGGCCCAAGGTTAAACATAACCGAAATGACAAATTTAACGGAAATGCTTTCTAAGTTCGTAAATTCCAATACCGCTTCAACTTTGAGTTCAGGTTCTCTTCTAAGTAACACCGTTACTAACCCAAAGGAAGACTTGAAGGGTATTACTACCCGAAGCGGGGTTGCTTATCAAGGACCTAATGATTCCTACTTCTTCTCCTAAAGTAGTGGAACGTAGAACCAAGGTGACAATGGACACGATTTTTCATACTAATACAACAAATTAACTGAAGACTCCAACCACCTGGTTGTCCCAGTTAAAACCAAAAATCCAGTTTCTGAGCCAGTTTTTGATGCGCCCTTAGTGCCCGAAGCTAACGCCGAAACCGTCAATTCCTAATCTTACAAGCGAAATGATGAGACCACCGAGAAAATGCTAACGAAACAAAAAGAGAAATTCTAGTGAAATCTTTAAAGATATGAGTTTTTTCCGAAATTAGTTTCATGGATGCTTTGACTCTAAGCCCACAATTTGCTTCAAACTCTTAAAGCCTTAAAATCGAAATAAAGAAAGCTTAGGAGAAGGCTAGAACCCTCTTGGAACGAACATTGCTCGGACGGTCAGAACTTAACAATTTACCCGCAAAACTTTGGGGGTGACCCGGCAGATTTCCTTAATCAGTGTAAATTTACCCGGAATTGGATGAGTGCTTTAGAGCTTGCCGATCTTGGCGCAAGCATAAATCTCCATGCCATTTTCCGTGTGGAAAAGCTAACCTTCCAAACCTGACACTGACGGCATGAACACTAGAACTAGCGGACCGTTCGCTCTCCTGACCGACTTGTATTAATCTAAAGATGTCAACGGTAAAAGTTGGTAGTATTTCCAGTTTCCAGCCGACTTCGTGGAAGTAGAATTTGAACCAGACCCTCGAGTACCTCTAATTCACAAGGAGGTGTTTGCTTAAGACCAGTCAGCTTTGAATAGACCGTGTACGAAAGGTTGAATTAAACCCTTCGAGTATAGACAATGAGCCATGACTTACAATCTTGATCGAAACTATCGAGATACTCCGGTTAATTATAAATGATAAAAGACACGAACCGAACGACTTTGTTTTGAATTAGCATGTAGGAGTATTTCACAGGAAGTTCTAGGATTTTAGACGTGATGGGCGAGAGGAAAATACCACTCCCGGATATGAACCCGATATTTCAAATTCTTCTCCGACTCTCAGGAATCCTTTTTTCCGGGGATAGTGATTTTCACTCTAGAAGAAAGCTGGTGCTTTTCTTTGCTCTACGACGATCCCAACTTCACCGGAAGTTGATGAAATCCCTAATTATGACCCAGAGGGGGACATTCTTATTATCGAAAACTCCTTAATAGTGATTCTTCACCACCTCCGAACCAAGGAAATTATTTGCATGGAGAATCAAAGGCTAATGGGTTGTTGTCGTTCTTTAGGGGAATAGGTTGGGAAGGTTTTGATCACGGTCTAACAGAATTCTAAGGGTTGAGAGAAGATTCTTTTTGAGTTTTTATGCAAGTAATTCATATATTTGAGAGATTTGGTTGGTTTTAGCTATTAAACTAAATATAAACTACGCTACTGGTGATAACAATATAATAAAAGATTGTGTTTATTTAATCATGTATTACTCCCTAGATTGCTTTTCCTAGTGTTGTTGCTTTGTCACACTTGTGATGATCTATGTAATTATTTCCTAAGTCATGAACGAATTACACGAACCCGCCGTCTATTTAATATTCCATTAAGGCAACGCACAAGTAAGGTAATATGAAGACCTAAGAGTATATTAAATGCAATTGAAATATATTAAGATTGGATCAACCATATAAGGGGCGGGGTAGTATGAAGATTGTTACTCGATGGTATCCTTTCTACACAATTATGTTTTCCTAGACATATCAACAACGATACAGACAAAAGCTGGTTTTCTAATACCTAACATGCATATTCATCACAAGAAGCAACACCGCTAAGATCTACATCATAGGTTTCATACAATTATAAATAAACACAATAGAAGGTTTAGCCAAGCATGTTAAAGATAAAGTAAGAACATATAAGAATCTCACAACAAGACATATTGAATGATTAAGATTGTCTTGATTAAAACATGAATTGAAGGAAGTACAATAGGGTTTTGAGGCCCTAAAATCGTCCCTAATATCTGCTAAATGAACTAGGGTTCGTCCATTTCTTTTACTCTAAAGTTACACACTTAAAACCCTAAAAATAGATTTGTATATATAGGAAAATTGCTGTGACGGCATCGCGTTTTAATCGTGACGACGTCATGAATAGAATATTCTAGATAATGGGTTGGGTCGTACATTCTGACGCCGTCTTGAGATCTTGTGACGCCATCTTGAGATGGGCTGTGACGGCGTCACGTGTAATCTGTGACGCCGTCTTGAGATGGGTTGTGACGAAGTCACATGTAATCTGTGACGTCATCTCCAGATTCTGAGTAGAAATTCTTAAGAGATGTTGGTGTAGGTCCGTAGTCTTGTTCGTTTCTTCTCTAAATGAGCCCAAGTCACGTGTATTTCCTCCAAATGCTGAATACCTGAAAAAGAACGATTAAGTACCTATTTTGGGCACAAATGCACGATTTAGGAGGTTAAACGACCACGAAAAAGTGTATAAAATGACACCTCATCATCGGGACTCATTTTCGACATTTCACGCTATCCACGGATCAAACCACCCGAAACATAATCAACATAATAATATCCTCTAAAAAGGATTATTATTATACACAATAATCCATAAAATACCTCAAATCTCATAAATTCACCACCGCCAACATGATACATATTCTAAATAAACTGACAAACGTAAAATAGTCAAAGGACTAAATTAGAATATTCAAAACACAAAAAGGGCAAGGGTTACATTCTACCCTCATTAAAAAGAATTTCGCCCCCAAAATTCAACCGCTAGCACTAAACAGATGCGGATACTTGAGTCTCATTTGGTCTTCACGCTCCCATGTGAATTCGGGTTCACGTTTTGAATTCCATTGGACCTTGACGATGGCAATTCTACTCCGCTTAAGCTTCTTAAACTCTCGTTCCAAGATTTCCACCGGCTCTTCTACAAAATTTAACTTAGCATCCACTTGGATCTCGTCCAAGGGCACTTGTAGTGTTAGATCATCCAAACACTTCTTAAGGTTCGACACGTGAAATGTGTCATGAACACCATTCAACTCCTCAGGCAACCTAAGTCTATAGGCGACTGGACCGATCCGCTCAGTGATCTCAAAGGGTCCGACAAACCTAGGTGCTAACTTTCCTTTCTTCCCAAAGCGTACTACACCTTTCCAAGGTGACACTTTGAGCAAGACATATTCACCTACACTAGACTCTAAGGGTTTTCTCCTTTTGTTAGCATAACTCTTCTGATGATCACGCGTAGCCTTACGCCTATCCTTAATTTGCGAGATCTTCTTAGTAGTCTCTTGCACTAACACAGGTCCTATCAACTGACATTCTCCAACCTCTGCCCACATAATCGACAAATGACACTTCCTTCCATACAAAGCCTCAAATGACGCACATCTCACACTAGAATGATAACTATTGTTATAGGAAAACTCAACCAACAGAAGATGAACATCCCAGCTTCCCCCAAAATCTAGGACGCACGCTCTAAGCATGTCTTCCAAGGTCTGGATAGTACGCTCACTCTGACCGTCAGTCTCATGTCTAACCGGGTCTTAATGCCTCTTGCATTGACTTCTAAAACCTTGATGTGAAACGACTATCACGATCAGATATGATCGAGATCGGCACACCATGTCTAGCAACGATCCCATTCAGGTACAATCTAGCCAATCTATCTATCTTATAATCCTTACGTATAGGTAGAAAATGACTAGACTTGGTCAATCGGTCCACAATGACCCAGATTATGTCATGCCCACTACTAGTCCTTGGTAACTTAGTCACAAAATCCATGGCTATTCTCTCCCATTTCCACTCAGGAATCTCAGGTTGCTGAAGCATTCCTGATGGCCTTTGATGCTCAGCCTTAACCTTTAAATAAGCCAAACACCTACTAACATAAACATTTATATCCTTCTTTATTCATGGCCACCAATACCTATCTCTAAGGTCATAATACATCTTATCAGCTCCTAGGTATACCAAGTACTTTGACTTATGGGCTTCATCCATTATCAGGGTTCTCACATCACCCTTCAAAGGAACCTATACTCGATCTAGGTAGTACAACGCTCCATCATTCATATGCTCTATCATCTCATCCAACCCTCTTAACAATCCTTGATACTCGACTGAAGGGTCATATTCATAGCTTAAACTCTCTTAGGTTTCACTCTCTCTTTCCTACTCAGTGCACCAGGTACTACGTTCGCCTTACCAGGATGGTAGCGAATTTCGCAGTCATAATTACTAAAAAGCTCTATCTAACGACGATGTCGCATGTTCAATTCCTTTTGACTAAAGATATGCTAGAGACTCTTATGATCCGTATATATGACACTCTTTGTCCCATACAGATAATATCTTTAGATCTTAAGGGCAAACACAACCGCACCTAGTTCCAAATCATGGGTGGTGTAATTCTTCTCATGGGCTTTCATCTGCCTAGATGTATAAGCTATCACCTTACCTCTTTGCATCAACACATAGCCTAATCCTAAGCTAGACGCATCACAATACACTACAAAGTCTTTCGATCCATCGAGGAGAGCTAAAACATGTGCATTACACAACTTACCCTTTAAAGTTTAAAATGCATTCTCCTACTCTTCACCCCAATCAAAGGTCTTACTTTTCTGAGTCAAGACAGTAAGTGGCTTAGCTATCATAGAAAATTTCTCAATGAATCTACGATAATACCCTGCCAATCCTAAGAATAAACGAACTTCAGAAGGAGTTCTAGGGGCTTCCCAACTCTTAACAGCTTTAATCATTTCCATTAATCACATGACCAAGAAACTGTACCTCTTACAACCAGAATTCACACTTGGAAAACTTAGCATACCACTTCTCTTTCCTGAGTAGTTCTAATACCAATCCTAAATGCTCTTCATGGTCCTCCCGAGACTTAGAGTAAATCAAGATATCATCAATGAACACTATCACAAACTTGTCCAGATAAGGTCTACATGCCCGATTCATCAAATCCATAAATACCGCTGGTGTGTTAGTTAGACCAAATGGCATTACTATGAACTTGAAATGTCCATAACGAGTTTGAAACGCAGTCTTTGGAATGTCATCTTCATGCACTCTCAGCTGATGGTATTCGGACCTAAGATCTATCTTAGATAAGTACTGCGATCCTTGAAGTTTGTTAAATAAGTCCTCAATCCTAGGGAGTAGATAATGATTCTTGATGGTCAACTTGTTCAACTCTCTATAATCAACACACATCCTAAAAGAACCATCCTTTTTCTTAACAAACAATACTGGTGCTCCCCAAGGCGACGAGCTTGGTTGAATGAAACATTTGTCCTGGAGTTCCTTGAGTTGACTCGACAACTCCTCCAATAGGGAGACTTTGCAACCGCCATTGCTCCAGGGACTAACTTAATCTGAAACTTAATTTCCTGAACAGGCGGCAATCCTGATAGATCATCCGAGAATACCTCAAGAAAATCTCACTACCACAATCTCTTCTTGTTTCTGTTCCTTAGCCTTAGCACTCATAACATGCCTCATTTCCTCCTCCGATCTTTCTCTTATAACTCTAAGCACCTTGCCATCTAGTAGTGGTATCCTAACTACTTTCTCATGACAAATTATCTCAGCCTTATGGTCAGACAGCCAATCCATTCCTATGATCATTGATATGTGTGAAAACACATATCTTTTTTATATCAAAAATGTCCCATAAAAGACAAAATTATGCTTAAAATGCTTGTATATTGCTTGTTTTGTATTTGTGATTGTGTAGGTACGAATATTACAAATATCATAAGAAAACGGTCAAAGCCGGACAAACACGGACACGGGAATGGAAAAGAGAATACAAGAGATGGGAGAATGCTATCAAAGGTCAACAAAAGTCAACCCTTGGTCAACATTAGTCAACCATTAAATGACAAAAACCTAAAAATACCAAATCAGTCCCTCAAAGAAAACCAAATTGCAAAAATAATCCCCTAAACCCTAACGGTGTTAACTCTTTAATATATAAAGAGTTAACACCCGTTAACTCTTATATAAACCTAAACAAATACCACAAGCCCAAATCCCTCACCCGAGGCCCAAGTCTTCCTTTGTATAAGCCCAAGGTCAAACAATTTTTACCTTAGTCAAAATAAACACAAACGCACCTTTATAAAAATTGAGTGGGAAAGTAAGTTATTACTGTTCACCGTCTCCTTCGTTTAACCCTGAGTTAAAACCAAAGGGCAAATCAAAATTGGCCACGTGGAGAGACAATTCAAGGGATTAAGTACAAGCTGGCAGAGTATTACATCACCAAGCGCTCTCATTGGTTAAAACCCACACAAGTGAGGACACGTTGGAATAAAGAAAACACACGGGGAAATGGAAATTTGCACTAAAATGCTTGCAAAAGAAACACAAGGTCTGACACATGGATTGCCACGCTGGCAATCCGTGTGCTCACTCATTTAATCCAACGGCTCAAAGATGGTATCCAATGATTGCCAAGATTCAATGGACAAGATTACAAGGAGCGTCTAACAGAATTTAAGCTTAGAAGCTTCATTGGAGGACTATAAATAGAGAGCAAGGCCCTCTCACATATCAATTTTTTTTCTACATTTTTCTTAAGTTTTCTTAAGTAGCTTTTGTAATCATTTTACTTCAAATGTAATTTTTCTTATTAAAAAGTTTTTGTAATCTTCATTTCTAAGTATTGTAATATGTTCTCTATTAATGAAATCATTTTTCACTTTTACTTAATATTGTTTTACTATTAAGCTTTTACAAATCCTCATACTCATGATTACTGTTTCACAAGCTCTCATAAGCTCCTTATAAGCTCTTTGAGTCTCTAAGCTTAAATTGAGCTAATAATAAACATTTAATCTATTTAAACCTTTAAAATCAGACAATTACCCTTGCTTAATGGATTTTGAGCTTTTGGATGATAAGCTTACAATGAAAGAGCTTATGGAACTTTTACTAGCTTATCATTGATAAGCTAGAGCTTGTAAACAGCTCATTTGAGTATTGATTTGCCTTTGTTTAGCTAAGGCTTTGATAAGTTTCTTATTTCCTTTTCTGTCTTAATTTCCTAGCTTAATAGTGCTTAACTTTTGCTTATTTCTTACTTATTAGTGATTATTTCTGTCTTTTTATGCTATTTGAATAAGTTTGATTATCTGTTTTTGATTAATATAGCTTAAATCATAGTTTGCTTCATTTTATCTTAAATTTGTCATAAAAGCTAAAAAAATATTAGCATAATAAGTAGCTATTAGATTCTAGCTTATTTGTTGGTTGTTATAGCTTTATTAAGGTGAATATAAGTTAGTTATAATCTGGTATTCAAACTTTGTTCAATTGAATTCAATTTATAAGCTTAAGATGGTTTTAAGTGAAATAAGGGGGTGTTTGGTACAGGCAGTATTAACTACAAGTTAATATTGTTTGATGCTTTTGATCCTTTGATTTCAATTTAACTTCCAAACTTTGGTTTATAATTGATGGATTTATTAGGTGTAGTTAAGATTTCTTTAGTTTTCTATTTGTTAAATTTGATCTGTGAGTTTGTTATCTGTCTTAGTAGCATTTAGAGATTTAATAGTGTTTAGTTGTTATTGTTACCTTATTTGCTCTTAGTTTGGTGTCAAATAGGAGCTAGATTTAACCTAATAAGTCTGCATTAAGAGGATTTAAGTTTTGGTCTTTTGTGTGCTAACTGCATCAGATAGATAAAAATGCATAAGTACATTTTCTAGCTTAATTTTCAGAGTGTAATTGGAGTTATTAATATTTGATATTCATAGAATAAGTTGTCCTTAAGTCATAAATCATCTTTTTCAATTTGGATTTTCAAAATAAGCTTATAAGATTATCTGTTTTTAAGCTGTAAAAGTGAACTTTGTCTTTTCAAATCAAAAGCAAACTCAGAACATTCTGAGTTTTTAGGTTATTTTCATTTAGCTTTTTCATTAAGCATTTAGTTTTCAAAATAATTTTTAAAAGTAGATTTAGGTAGCTTATTAGCTGTAGTATAAGCCTGCATAAGTTAGATTCCCACAAGGAACCAATAGCTCATTGAAAAATAAGCTTAAAGGTCCTTGCAGGGCCTGTTTGGTTCTATGAGTCTCATTTAGTGCTTATTAAAGAATAGTAGCTTATAGCTTATAGGTTTAACTTAATCTTTACTTAAAATAGCTTATTAGGTTAGAACTAGTTAGTTTATAGCTTATTAAGTCCTTGTTAGTTTACTCTAGCTTTTTCAGTTAAATCCAAAATATATTAAGTCAGTAGCTTGTAGCTTTTTCATAGTGCTTTTTTCCTTGCTTATTTGTTTTTCAAAATGAATCTTCTCTGCAATTTTAAATAGCTTTTAGGTTAAGCTTTAAGTAGGAATGAAGCTTATTGTCATAAGGATCCATTTTAGTACTTATTTTAAGCCCAAAGTTGCTAGTTGACTGTTTGGTCTTTAGTTTTATCCTAAGCGCTTAATTTTCTTATTTTCTTTCCTTTTGCTTATTTTCTTGTTTAGACTAGCTTATTAGTTTGCCTATGCTTTCCTTTCCTAGCTTTTAGCTTATTGTTAGCTTTTTAAGTTGTAAATTTTAGATAAAAAGCTAAAAAGGTAAAAAAATAGTTTTAAGAGTTTTGCTGTCTAGCTTTTTAGCTGTTTTCTAGCTTAACTAGGGCTTTTCAAAAATAGTTTCTTTTATTAAAAGTGCTTATTTTTAGTTTTTCTAAAACTTTGCTTTTATAAGTTTTCAAAAATTAAATAAAAAGGGAAGGTGGAAATCAGGGGTGAGCAAGGCTCGAACCCCCGACCTCAACACCCTCAACCTTTTATAACAACACAACACACACACCACTAACCATCGTGCCCTGGGGTCTTTTTCATTCTAAGATTACAAAATCTATTTCTTATATACAGTTTTCCCATTTAAGCTTTATAAGCTGTTTAAGCTTATTTCGTGGCTTATTCATTAAGCTGTGACCCCAAGCTTATTTTTCCTAGGTCCGTATTAGTTCAAGCTATTTTTTGTATTTTTTCTAGAACTTTTATAATTAGTTTAGTATTTTTAAACATTTATTTTTATTAAAAACTTTAAAAAATCATAAAAAATAGAAAAATAATCAAAAAATATAATTCTTTTTTAGAAAATTTTCTTTTATGATAAAGTTTCTAGGAAAATTAGTTTTGCTTTCGTAGGGTTTAATTTGCAAAATTTTATTTTTTAAAGAAAGGGATTCCGTTCCCGTTTACATTTTTCGTGTTTTTAAGCTCATTTTAATTCCGTTTTTGTTCTAGTTTTCTTTAAACTTACTTTTTAATCAATTAGAGTCTATTTAAAGAGAAAATTTCATTTTAAGTTTAAATTTAGAAATTTAGGGTTTTTTAACTGCCATTTAGGGTTCCTGTTTTGCGTTTTTAGTTAAAGTTTAATTTCCCGTCATTTGTTTTCGTGCTTAATTGTTATCATTTGCTTATTTTAATTTGTAGAAGTAGATAATCAAATCAATCTTTGTTTCCAATTCAAATCATTGTCCGAACAACAAACGTGGTCTAAATTTCACAAATCGTTGGGGAATAATGACCCGAGAATCATACTTTTCGGTTAATATACGTATTATATTATATATATATTTGTGAAGATTTTCCTTACTTCCTTTGTCTTCAAGGGTAGTTTGGTAATTTTCTTTCATATTATATTTTATATTTACGCGTGTTGATTTACTAAGCAATCAATTTTATCAAAACTCTCGCTTCCAAAGGGTATCAAGTTAATGTCAAACACATGACCATCTATTTCTAGTTTGTAACCCTTAATGACCTTATCAATTTCTACTAGCTGCCTGCTAGCTATCTCAATCTCATAACTAAAACCTAAATCATTGGGATCTATGCCTAACAGAGGTATAAAAGTAGTGGAAACAAAACTATAGTCGGCACCAGACTCAAATAGGGTAGTGGCATAATGATCATTTAGAGTAAACGTGCCCGTCATGATGTTCGAGTCTTAGCAAGCCTCATCTGCTCCCAGCATGAATGCCCTTCCTCTTGCCTGGTTCCCTTGGTTTTCATGACCCTGACCCCCATTATTAGCTAAAGCTTGGTTAGGACGGTTCCCTCTTTTAGTCTTTTCTAAAATTTGCTTTTATAAGTTTTCAAAAAACGTAAGTATATAAAAAGGGAAGGGTGGAGGAAATCAGCGCGCGTGAGCAAGGCTCGAAAACCCGACCTCCTCACACCCTCATCCTTTTTATAACACACATCAACACACACACCGCACTAACCATCGTGGCTCCCCTTGGAGTCTTTGTTCAATTCATATTAAGTGTTCAAAATCTTTTTCTTATATACAGGTTTGCCCATTTTATAAGCTTTATAAGCTGTTTCTTTAAGCTTTATTTCGTTGACTTATTAATTAAGCTGTGACCCATGCTTTATTTTTTTTTTCTAGTCCGTATTAAGTTCAAGCTATTTTTTTGTATTTTTTCTAGAACTTTTATAATTAGTTTAGTATTTTTAAACATTTATTTTTATTAAAAACTTTAAAAAATCATAAAACTCTTAGAAAAATAATCAAAAAAAGAATTATTTCTTTTTTCAGAAAATTATTCTTTCTATGTGATAAGTGTGTGTTGTTAGGAAATATTAGTTTTGCTTTCGGTTTGGGTTTTTAATTGCAAAATTTTATGTTTCGCTAAATGTCTAAGTGGAGATTCCGGCCCGTGTTAACATTTTTCGTCTCGTTTTTACTCGCTCAATTTTAATCGCCTCCGGTTTTTGTTCCATAGTTTTCTTGCGCGTAAACTGTATTTTTATCAATTATTAAAAAAGAGTCTATTTAGTGTATGCAGGAAAATTTCATTTTAATTTAAATTTAGAAGAATTTAGCGGTTTTTTAATCGCCACTTTCAGGGTTTGCATGTTTTGCCGTATTTAGGTTAATAGAAAGTTTATGCTTCCCGTTCATTTAGTTTTCGTGCTTAATTGTTATCATTTGCTTATTTTAAATTGTAAAAGTAGATAATCAAATCATCTTTGTTTCCAAATTCAAATATTGTCCCATCTTCTCCGAAACAAGACAAACGTCGTCTAAATTTCACAAATACGTTGGGGATAATGACCCTGTGTGAATCATACTTTTCGGTTAATATCTCGATTTATATTCTATATACTATTGTGAAGATTTTCCTGACGTTCCCTTTGTCTTCAAGGGTATTTGGTAATATTCCTTTCAGTTATATATGTTTTATATTTACTGACTGTGTTGATTTACTACTAAGCAATCATCTTTTTTCCAAACTCTCGCTTCCAAAAGGGTATCAACGTTAATGTCACAAACCACATGACCATCTATTTCTAGTTTGTAACCTTAAGGTCTCCTTTATTAATTTCATTATCTAAGACTTGCCTGCTAGCTATCTCATCTCATAACTAAACCTAATACATTGGGATCCTGATGCCATAACAGATGGTATAATATAGTAGTGGAACACAAATACTATTGTCGCACCAGGACTCGCAAATAGGGTTGGTAGTGGCATAATGATCATTTAGAGTAAACATGCCCGTCATGATGTTCGAGTCTTAGCAAGCCTCATCTGCTCCCAGCATGAATGCCCTTCCTCTTGCCTGGTTCCCTTGGTTTTCATGACCCTGACCCCCATTATTAGCTAAAGCTTGGTTTGGACGGTTTCCCCTCGGCCCTTATGCATCGATTCAAACCTAGGATACAGGGTTGGACCTCTCTGTTCAGTGATCTGGTACTTCCACACTCATAGCATGCTCCGAGTTTTTAGTGTAGCTTGCGGGGATTTCTCGCAGTTAATTCGGGTTTACATCGTCCTAGGCGGGTTTACATTCCTAGGTACAACTCTACAATCCTTTGCAAAATAACTTGGGTGGTTACAGTTGAAACATGTGCGACAAGGCGCCTCAAGTGGATGGTAAGTGTTACATGTGGTACACTTGGGTACCATGCCCGTGTCTCTCTCCCGGCAGGGTTGGTGGTTATAGCAAAGGCATTTCTAGTCCTAGTCCTTTTGTTGTCATCTATCACATTCCTATCCTTGCTAGGTTCTCCCCCATTTCCTCTTTTCTCAAGATTCTTTTTTATGGATCCATTCCTAAGGGCTTCATCTGTCAATGTGCCAGCTATCTGCACAACCTTTTGAATGGTCTTTGGCTCCGTTGCTACCACCATTCCTCGAATTTGTGGAGCAAGGCCATATACATACCTTTCAATCCTTTTACTTTCAGGGGTTACTTAAGTGAGGAACTAACCTAGCCAACTCATGAAACCTATCAGTATGCGCAGCATGGCCAGCCCTGACCATGGTGTGATTCAACAACTTAATTTCCATCTTTTGCATTTCATTACTCGGGTATAATTCCTCTCTAGTCAAAGTCTTAAAGTCTTCCCATGAGATACCTATGGCGGCCTCTCAACTTCATGTGTGGATTTAAGAGTTCCACCACGTGAGAGCCTTACCAACAAATGAACCAGCAGTGTACTTTACCTTTTGGTTTACCTCACACCCACTTATATCTTGAATTGACTCCATCTTCTTTATCCAACGGGTATAGACTATAGCACCTCCTTTACCATCATACTCTTTCGGGTTACAAGCTAATAACTCCTTATAAGTACAACCTCTACAGTCGTTGTTTGCAATGACATTCCTAACATCGCCCCTGATGTTATCATTGATGGCATTGCCGTTCTGATTCCAACCATTCCCCTAATTCCTACCTTGGTCGCCTACTTGGGTACAATAGTAGGAAGTAAGTTTTGTAGTTCTTGTGCAATGATAGTGGAGAAGTTAGGAACTTCATCGACACCAACATTCACGTCATTACCTCAGCCACCTACTTGGCCACCTTGACCATCAATATCACAATTACCCTGATCACCAGATCTACCTCTAGTTCTACCACCTCCTTTACCAGTCTGTCCACTCATCCTTCATCCTCGTGGTGCGGCAGTTGCCCGACCAGCACTTCGTGTCATCATTCTTGGCATCATTATCTATACGAGGGAGGACATAGGTAATGTTAGGTAGGAGGAAAGGTCACCATATATATAGTATAACTTAATATAATATGATACACATAATACGCTCCTAAGGTGTCAACACCGATTTGTGTAAACAATAATCCTAAATACGCGTGAGTCGTGATACGTTTATAAATACGTTAGCCACCGTATTTATACTCGTATCCATTCCCATTCATACTCCGTATTAGGCTCACACATTTCAATGATCGACTTTTCTAATACGCTATACCATATACTCATATAAGCACGTAGAAGCGGAACACCCCGCACATAGATCCTATAACGCAACTATATGAAGGTTCCTAGGTTATAGTTTAGGCCAAACCACCTAGTTCTCTATAACCTTGGCTCTGATTACCAATATGTCACACCTCGTCATAGGCGGAAACACGGGAATGCAACATAATGATCAATCATAACACAAGATACAAGATAGAGAAAACTAAAATGCATTAATAGGTGTCATGATGATTATTCAACTCAAGTACAAACTTGAGAGAGGTCCCAATTAAGAACACAACCATTAGTCGCTTACAAATTCAAATGCCCGCGCAGGGGTCCATACAATCTTAAACATTAATCCTCAAGAAAACAAATCCATAACATACTTCAAAAGCAAGACCTCTCAAATATGATCCATACAGGATACACTTAAAGTCTGCTATCTCATATCTTAACCTTAACGATCATTCTCTTCACCTAAAAATGATACTTAAAAACGTCAATAATAATGTTGGTGAGCTCGTAGGTTTGATTTAAAACTCAGCCGTTGTGCCAATATTTCAAACAATGGACAATTGTGCAACATGACAGTGAATATATGCAAACCAACCCATGACTTAGCATCCCCGCTAATCATGTACCATGACCTAGCATCCCCGCTACTCATCAAACTAGCATATACCAATACTCTTGGTGTCGCAACTCCAAATGTCACTTACGCACCTAAGGGCCTACCAGCTGGAGCAATTACTTAGGGCAGTAACCACCATAAGACATAGCAAATCCTTGCTAATCTCGATGCATGCAAGTACAATCAAACCACATAATATTCACATAGCAGTCATAAGCACATAAATTGTCCCTAAAATAAAACCACGTTTCGCACAGTTCAGAAAAATAGTTCAAAACACATTTGAGTATCATTTTCCCCCAACAGAAAAGATTTAAATAGTGGTGCTACGAGAACTCACCTCAAGCAAAGGTCTCAACCAGCCAAACTCAATATCATACAAGCAAATGCAACGATGTCCGAACACGACCTAGTCCAGTTAATGTTCTTTTTAATCATTCATTTCCAAAATAGTTTTTTTTAGTTTTGAGGCATAGAGGTCAGATGCGTTGTACGGTTATCCTTAACGTTTTTAGTGGTGTGATGGTTGACAACTTAACTTCAAAATATCATACTTCCAACTCATTCTGTAGTATAATATATATACTTGTACCTCGCTAATATAATAGATAAGTATTACTCCCTCCGTCCCTAATTAAGTGTCCACTATTGACTTTCGAAGTCATTCTTCTTCAACTTTGACCTTAAATTATTTTGTTTGTGTCATATAATACTTGATGAAAATCATACCAATGAAAATACATTTAAAACTCAAGCCATTCATATATTTTGCGTCAAGTATTATATAACACAATCAAAATAATTTAAGGTCAAAGTTGAAAAAGAATGACTTCGAAAGCCAATAGTAGACATTTATTTAGGGACGGAGGGAGTATAAGATAATAGATACTTATACATATATATCTTGGTACTTCCATTAGGTACACTTAGTTACCACAAGTTTATCATTTATACTATACAAAATGAAACGTTTATTTACGTTAAGCATTTAAGAGAAGTTTTAGAAAAATATATTTTTCGTCTTTTAGTCGACTTAGGTTGATCCCACTTGAATGGATCTTGAATTCCTTAGCTTGTGTAAGATTTAGTTATGCAAGATAAATCCTACACAACTATGATAGAAACTTTGTAAAATATATCAAAGATTATGCG
>BQNB010039568.1:0-47978 GCA_026074375.1 Tanacetum coccineum
ATTCCTCAAGAGTGAGGGAGAATGACTTATTTTGAATGACGAAGTTGACAACAAATTGACCCTAAGGATTATAGGCAAAAGTGAGTTGACAATAAAACTCAAGAACAAAGCGAGGTACAATTTGTTCGTTAATGTCTAACAAACAATCATAGCTGATTGACTCAAACTTAGCATGAATATGACTCATATTTTCTAAGTCTTGACTTACAACCCTTCCCTCATGAAAGTACCATTTTTCAAGATTTGTCATTGTGTTTAGCAAGGGTTGATTAAATTTATTTGATATTAGGGGTATGTAGTTTCGTGTCTTTTAATGATCTAGACCGGTAGCTCGAGGCATTGTTACCTAGAAAGACACAAACAAGACCATATTTTAATCGCTTATACATGTATTGATGATTTAAAAATAAAATTGGGGTTTTAGTTCAAAATCAATTTTTCTATAAACTCACTAATATGTGCAAATCCTATGTCTACGGGAAACATATTAGTTGTACATTGTATCCTAGTAGTTCTATTCGTACAAAATTGAAAGAAAATGGAAAATCCCCAATTTCAATTTTTGGTGTTCGTCATGAACCCTAGACTCAAATTGAAAGAAAATAAATGAAATGACTTACAATTGATGATCTTTAAGATGTTGTGAATGATTGTTGATGTTGATTTTATCTTTAATTCCTGTTTTAGTGGTTGATTTTGAGTTTTTGAGTAAAATGGGTCGTGTTCGTCAATGGCAGCACGAAGGGGGTGTTTGTTTTTGTGTTTTGAAAATTTTTGTTCAAGTGTTCCATTTTATGTTCTGCTGATGGCGGTCCCAAAAATATTAAAGGGTCGCCTATATGGGGGCCGCCCTCAGTCAAGGGTCTTGGACTCATTTTTGATGAAAATTTTACGAAGAGTAGTGATGTTTTAATTTGCATTTCGCGAATTAAGGGTGCTTAAAGTACTTCAGATGAAGTATTTAAGTGGTCACGACATGGAATAGAACACGGACTAGAATCGAAACTAGAAGAAGGAGAAGCGGACACATAAGGTTTATGGAATATGTTCCATCATTCCTAAACCAAGACGTAGATAGTTAAACGATTCACGTTTAAGGGGTTTAGTATGAATGTCGGCAATATTGTCGACGGACGCTACTTTTTCGATTGAGATATGTCCTTTTTGGACATTATCACGAAAAAAGTGGTTACGAATTTCGATGTGTTTGGTACGAGAATGTTGCACCGGGTTTTTTCTAAGGTCATTTGCACCTTTGTTATCGCACATGATGGGGACGTCGTCAAGTTGTACGTCGTAGTCGATGAGAGCTTGTTTCATCCATAGTGCTTGTTGACATGCCTTTACAGTCGCTTACGTATTCGGCTTCGTATTGGATATAGGCAAGATAAGCGGTTTATTTCTTCGAGAACCAGATGTCAAACAATAATCCCCACGAACGTAAAATACGCCGCTAGTGCTCTTTTTTCCGATCCACAAAATCTCCCACAGAACAGAGTCGAGGCATATACTAAACGGGTTTCTATGCCGGTCCCCTAGATACCATAATCCTAAGTGCGTAGTGCCTATAATATATCGGAAGATACGCTTAACCGCTTCAAGGTGAGTGGTTTTGGGAGCCTCTTAGAAGCGGGCACAAAGGCAGAAACTAAACATGATATCGGGCCTACTTGCCGTTAGGTACAATAAACTACCTAGCATGCCTCGATACTTGGTACTATCTACTGACTCACATACTTCATCTTTCATGAGTTTAGTATCGGAGGACATGAGGGTTTTCATTGGTTTAAAATCTTCTAAGCCAATTTCTTAAGCATTTCTTTAATATATTTAGATTGATTAAAGAAGATACCATCTTCCATTTGTTTTATTTGTAATCCAAGGAAGAAGTTAAGTTCACCCATCATGCTCATCTCAAACTCGTCATGCATGATTTTGGCAAATTCATCACACATGTCTTGACAAGTCGAACCGAATATAATGTCATCGACATATATTTGAACAATGATGAGATTTGAACTTTTCTTCTTAGTAAAAAGAGTGTTATCTACCATTCCCATTTTATATTCATGTTTAATAAGGAAAGCTTTTAATCTATCATACCAAGCTTTGGGTGCTTGTTTAAGACCATATAAAGCTTATTTTAATTTATAAACATGATCCGATTTCTTGAAAATCAATAAACCGCGAGGTTGTACCATGTATACCTCCTCATTGATAAAACCGTTCAGGAATGCACTTTTTACATCCATTTAGAATAGTTTAAAATCTAAGGTTCAAGCATAAGCTAATAATATCCTAATAGATTCAAGCCTAGCAACCGGGGCATAATTTCATCATAGTCGATGCCCTCTTGTTGGTTTATACGCCTTTAAGCAACTAACCTAGCCTTATTTCGAGAAACAACACCGTTCTCGTCTAACTTATTTCTAAATACCCACTTAGTTCCTATAATTGTCATATTCTTAGGTTTGGATAACTAACTCCCAAACGTCGTTAGCATAATTGATTTAATTCTTCTTGCATAGCGACTATATCAAATTTTCATCTCTAAACTTCATTCACATTCTTAGGTTCTATAGTTGATATAAAATAAAAGAAGTTATTTTGGTTTTGGGCTTGTGACTTAAGGGTTCTTTGATTAAGGTTTGACATTTTCCAAGAGATGGTTCCTAGATTCTTTAATATTAACTATTTTGTCAATCTCTAATGTTTCATCCTCAATAACATTTTCTAGGTTTTTCTTTTCGTTTTTCCTAATAGCTTCTTCTTCATCTAAGTCATCATCCACCAAAGGTGATGTCTTAGAGGGTGGAGAGTTTCAAATCCAGAAAGTCCCACGTTGAGATGATTCTTTCTAATCGATTTTCCCTAGTGTGTTTTATTAAGGATGATGTAGCTTTACTATTTTGTAGGATAACCTAAAAAGAAACAGCTTCTTATACTTTGGTCAAACTTGGTAAGGTATTATTTGGTGTTAAAATGAAGAATCTTGCATCCAAACACTCTAAAATAAGTCCAGAGTAGGTTCCACCTCTCAAGAGTTCAAAGGTGTTTTCCTAGGACTGACTCTAATGTAGATTCGGTGAAGAATGTATGGTGATGTATCCTACGGCATACACAAAACTTTGTGGAAACGATTGCTCGTTCAACATGGTTCTAATCTTTTCCTGAAGTGTTCTATTTTTCCTTTCAACCACGCCATTTGATTGAGGAGTGCGTGGAGCCGAGAAGTTATGTGTAACATCCGGCAATTTTTGAAATTTTAAATGACTATTTTACGTTTTGATTTTTTGGGTCTAACTTGACTTTTTGACTTTTGACCTTTTATTGTCGCATAAAAATGATTACCGCGTAACTGGTAAAAAATTTCGGAACATGTTTTAATAATAAATCATATTTACTATTACATACCTCGAGTACCATTTGTTTTTAAACTTATTTGACTCGAAAACGAGAAAATATATATATATATTTCTTAAGTTGACTTATCAAAAACGACCCGCTAAATCACGTTTTTACGATTCGGGCCCTAAAGCAATTTGATGTAAAATGAAATTCCGAACAACTTTTTAGTTTTGCCCGAAACCTGGAAACGAGCCGAAAAGGGCTAACACAACACCGCAAACATTTAACGAACAACCTACAACGCGGACACACAAAAATAATTAAATTTGTTTTGTTATTTAATTATCAGTATTTATTTAATAAAAATATTAAATAATTATTCATCATGTTTAAATGAAAAGCGTTTGTGATAACGCAAATGCTCGACTTAAATCCATTCTATTGCAACGAGACGGAACCGGTTTCAACAAAACAATAACAATATTTTTATTTAAGTGTTATAAAATATTTATGAAATATTATCAAATAAATACTCATTTTTATCAGAAAAATGATTTGGAAAACAATGGCGCAAGTTTCGAGATTTGAATCGCCCGTTAAGTCGTTCAAACGAGTCCCGAACCAATGGTTATAAAAACTATATTAAAAAGTTTCACTTTTTACCCTAGACTATTAGGGACATGTCATTTTCCTTATAACTTTTATTATATATATAAAAAAATTATAATACATTTCATTTTATTCTTAAATAACACACACACAACACACACTCTTCTCCCTCAAAATTCCGGCAACCCTCCCCCGCCGTCGGCCACCACTCGCCGCCGCCGGAAAAGTTTCCGGCGAGTTTTCCGATCAAGACCAAAAATGCTCCACTCCTTCCGATCTATCCGATCCCCCACTCCACGCGCCGCCACTCATCCTCTCCATCACCACCACCCCGCTGTCACCCCACCGAAACCACCACCGTCATCATCATCATCGCCACATCATCACCATCATCACCACGGTATCATCATCATCACCACAACACCACCTCCACCACAACCACGAACCGTAAGGGTGCGTCTATTTTGTGGTTAAACAACCCAAGGGTGTTGTTTCGGTGGCTTAGCAACAGGGTGGCTGGTTTGCCTGTAAAACAGCGGGTCGGGAGTGTTTGTTTTGTCTCGGGTGAGCCGTAAGGGTGTGTTTGGTTTGTCATGGGTTTAAGGCAGGCCACTCATTCGCGAAGTGGTGCGTTTGGCTGTCCGGACATCAGCCGAGGGTGTGGGGTGCGTTTGTTTTGACAGCAACCGGCGGAAGGGTGGCGTTTTGTTTCGGGTTAGAACCCACATAGTTGCGTTTGGCTTATCACAGCCACCACCAACGAGAGCGTTGGATTGTGATAAAACATAGCATTTAGGTGCTTTGGCATTGTCTCACAAATTGTGAGCGTTTGTTTTTGATGTGGCAGCCGAAGTGAGGCGGCATCCGCCACAAAGGGTCTTTTTGGTCTGCCGCCGTTTTTAATTATTTAGTTATTTTTTTAATATTTATTATTTATATTATCTTATTTTTTAATTTTTTTTTAATTTTTAAGTATTATTATGTTATATTTTTTTTTTATAAATTTTTTATATAGTTTTTTTATTTGAAATTTTTAATTTATATATATTAAAAAGGGTGCGTTGGCTGGACAGCACCAAAGGGGTGTTTGGTTTGTTGTTTCGCGGGACGGGAGTGTTTGGTTTTGGGTTTAACACCCAAACAGGGGTGTTTGGGACAGCGAGCACATAAGATTGCGTTTGGTTTTGGTATGACCAAGTAAGGGTGCGTTGGGTTAATACAAATTGACTAATAAAAATATACCGAGATTTATAAATTATAAACTGGATCAAATGGTGGTTTAAAAGGTTAAATAAATGTGTAAATTGTTAGTTCCATTATATATTTTTAAGATTGTTAATTTGTAATATTTCAATAACCGGATAAACAAACGGGAACTATACTTTTACAAATGGGATAACTATTTAGCAAACCGTCAAGGAAAAGATATACTAGATTATAAAATATTATTTTATGATTTTATAATTGTCAACTAGAAATTAACATCATAACTTTTGTAAAAACCTTTAAAAAAACATAGTGCGTATCATGATTTGTAACTTTAAAACGTACGATTTCTTTTATGCTAAGAACTTTACGTGTTGATGTAATCATTTATCGGAAAAGAATCCAAACGCATTATCCTAGGCTAGTGGGACTTAGCTGTTAAGATTAGTTACATCTTCTTGGTCGAGCCGTTCCAGTCTTCGTTTTGTCTGGCGCTTAATATGCGTATCCCCGTCAATCGTTCTACAACATCGATGTGAGTTTATAGCCCCTCTTTCACTTGCTTTACATTTACTTTACAAATCTCGGGGGAGAATACATGCTAAATACAACTTGTTTACATACTCATTACGAACTTGATTACTTGATTTATATCATACTCTTTTCTACTTATTTAAGTACTCAAAACTATTTACAAATACAACAGTTAATTTTTATTGGACACAAGTGTTTTCGGTTATCATCTCCTGTTTACGTGTTTGCCTAAGTAACATAACCCACCATTGCCCATTATCATGAACTGTTAAATTCTTGACCGGAGGACCGGTTAAGGAAGCGCGAGTGTATAAATAGATCTATTTGGGATTGACATCCCTGTTCGGGTGAGTAGCTCTCACTAGTTTCGACTGTACTGAAACAACGAATGCATACATGTCGGAACAATTTGGATGTTTACGGGTTTGAACATCTACACGGGCACCTTTTGTGCATTAAATTGCATACATATATGTCGAGCTTCGGTGTCATGAGCTTAGTGCAACAGTAGATATTATTTATGTGGTACTGTATTTGTTATAGTAGACCCATACATTTTGGAAAATCAACGATCTCACTGTCCATACTACTTATTGAACATTACTAATTTCTGAACACTTTTCATTATATTGCGGCGAAGCAATAAACACTAAACTCTTTTGGTTCTACATTTACTCTTACACTTTTGGCGATTATTATAAGGATTGAAATGGTCATACATACTTTATAAATCTTTGGATTCCAACATTTACATTTATACTTACAAAACTCTATGAACTCACCAACTTTAATGTTGACACTTTTAAGCATGTTTTTCTCAGGTGAATTAGATGCTTGGATTACTTGATGTGCAATGGAGTCTAATATTGACAAGATTTCATTTATGGATTTCTACTTACATACAAATGATCAAATCTCGTTGGATTATTTTCAAGCTTTTCATTGTGATGCAATTATGGGACAAATGTTATATCAATTTCAAAGAAATCAACGAGATTACTTTTCAAACGACACATTTAGAGGTCGTTCTCTTGTATCTTGTGCTGTTGTATTATGAAGTAACGCCCCCTGACATATTTCCGCTGCGACACATTTTTGGGGGTGTTACAGATTGGTATCAGAGCCAAGGTTATAGAGAACTAGGTTGCATATTTTACCCTAGACTATAACCGTTTTTACAAACGTTGCATCACATCAAACATTTTCAAAGTGCATACACACTACTTGCTTACTTGCTTACATTACTTGTTACCTTAAGTGCTTACATGACATACAAATATGTAATATATATGCTTACATCTTTTGCGTATATCCACGTTTATTTATATAAGAGTTAATTATATAAAATATGCAAGATCATATTATCTAGAGACATTGGGTGAAATTGCAATCAATGGGCTCAATTATACCTTCAGACAATTGCTGGAGTATACAATGGGTCTCATCTTACTTCTTTAGACATTGTGAGTTGCACAATGGTCCATTATCATTCCTCAGGACATGTAAGTTAAACAATGGTCCTCTAAGGATATTATTTTTTCTTCATAGCGTTTATACTATATTGTTATAACGCCAGAGACCGTCATAATTTGTTTACATGAAATATGTATGAATCTAGTATGGCAAGTCTGTATAGGGCGGACTTTAATTATGAAGGATTGATAGAATAATTGCTATGTTACCAAAGCCCGTCACAGTTTCTGTTTACATGGGATTATGTATGAATTTAAGTATTACAAGTCTTGTATGGGCGGCGGGACTTGTAATAGGAGGATTTATATGAAAATTGCTATGTTGACTGGTTCATCGAGACTTTTACCTGGTTTCTAACCGGGTACTCATTACCTATCTTGAACTCTAGGTCGATATTTTTGGGTAGTTTTACTCCCCGCCTCCGAAGACGAGTTTGGAACACTCGTCCCATACTCAGTAGAACACATGCATCGTCATGTCAACCACCTTGAAGGTTATGAGAGTACGCGTATTGCACCGGAAATTATTAAGTAGGATGATTTATAATTTATTTATTTGAAAGGATTGGGACGCCTCTTCAGTTAAATAAATAAATTATAAATCACCGAACCATAAGTTTATCATTTCTTACTTACATAAATTTGGACGCTTCTTTATGTAAATAAGAAATTATAAATGAGTGGGCTTAATGGTATCCGATATGACACGAGTATGAACCTGAAATCGATAATCATCAGAATCCGTTAAAAGGGTCTAGAGACACAATCGTGTCTTACTACTCAGCAGAATCTTAAGGCCTCACTTGGAGCTACCTTATCACATTCTTAAGTTATTACTTTTGCCGTTGCTAATCCTCGCGATCACGAACTGTTCGTGGAACTAACAGACTTGTTACACACTTGAGTTAATGGAGTTGATTCGTCCTCAAACTAGCGACTGAGTACCATAATCCGCCGTCTATCGCATAAGCTCTTCCGCGAGCTCCTCCCATTTGTTAAACTTTATTCTGGGAATATTGTTTCTCGAAATGTCCTCATTCTCGGCATCTCATCACCATTTGTTATAGTATTGACGTTATGGTCGCTGCTGTTGGGTCCTGGAGCGGTCCCGACTGATACGACTTTATCCAATAGGTAATGCAACCCACCTTAAACAAGATAAGCATATGTCAATATAGTATTCAGTTGAATTACTCATTGCAGACAAATAGTACACCAATTTAAGTCATGATACTAATTAGTACTGCCAAGTAAGTTGAGTACTTACATCCATAAGCCACGTTGATATGAATTATCGAACCTTACAGATAGTAGAAACGAGACTCCGTCCTCGGACATTTAGAAACTTTTACAAACATACTCACGCAACTACACTTTCTTCTTGAGGTTTTCACCATAATGAGACTTTTCCTATACCGCGGTTATACTAGTCATAAGATCTGTAATAATATATTTTGAGATACCCATTTTGATGGATTAAATATCCTGGACAAACCTAGCCAAAATTTTTGGTGGATTGAAAAGTGTAGAAACACCGAATTTTGCTGAATAAAGTTATCAGCGCCTTGTTTAGAACGAGTTTATTAAATCTTAAATTTTTCTTGGTCACACAATCGTTTAACACAAAAATTAAATCTCGGGACGAGATTTCTTTAAGGGGTAGGTACTGTAACATCCGGCAATTTTCGAAATTTTAAATGACTATTTTAAACTTTGACCTTTCAGGTCCGATCTTACTTTTTGACTTATGATCTTTTATCGTCACATATACAAAAGTTTCTACAGCGTAACTGGTAAAATTTTGGAACAAGTTTTATATATAAATCAATATTTATTAGTTACATATCTCATGGGAAAGTTATTTCTTTAAAATCTTATTTGATTACGAAAACGAAAAAGGTATATATTAAGTAATAGTGATTTATCAAAACGAACAACTTCTAATATCAAGTTTACATTGATTCGGAAACCCTTATAAAGCAATTGGATGTTTAAAACCGATATTTTCAGACAACTTTTAGTTTTACCCGAATAGGTTGAAAAAACAATCGAAAAGGGGTCAAAACACGCACGCAAAGTTTTGGAAAACTGCAAACAACGGCATACCGACCACAAAATAATTAAATTTATTATTTTAATTATCGCTTTTTATTTAATAAAATAATTATATAAAAGTATTTTAATAATTTTTACATATTTAGCGTCGTGGATTGATAATGCTGATTATTCGAGTTAAATTCTTTTAGTTATTTAACCAGTTACAAAATAATAATAACGTTTTAATAATTTTATAAAACGTTTACGAAAATTTGTCGGGTGAATACTTATTTTTATCAGAAAAATGATTTAGAAAACAATGGCGCAAGTTTCGTGCGTTGAATCATCCGTTAACTTGCCCAAACGAGTCCCGAACCATTATTTTACAAAATATTACTCATAAGTTACGCTTTAGGTCCCTGTGGAAATATTTTCACCCCTAACCCTCAAGTATCATACACTTGTCATTTTATTTGGAAACTTTATAATATATAGTTATAAGGAATTAGGGTCTCATTTATTTAACCTAGCCTCATCTTCATCCTCTCTCTCTCTATATAACAAATCCGGCGCCACCCCATCTCCGGCCGACTTTTCCGGCCACCCCAAACGCCGGCCATACCACAACCAACATCATCTCCTCCACGACACCACAATCACCTTCATTTCTATCTCCACTACACCACCGATCTAACCACCTTCATCTCCATCCCACCACCTCGTCATCACCATCATCATCACACCAACACCATCTCCACCTCACCATCATCTCATCAATTTCGTCACCATACACCGCCTAAACCACTAGACCACACACATGGGTGCGTTTGACAGTTAACCACCCGCAAGGGTGTGTTTGTTTATGTGGTTAATACCACGACATGGTGCGTTGGTTTGACATAAACACGCAACAGAGTGCGTTTGACTTATAAACGAAAATGGGCACGTGGGGTTTGACAGATGAGGGTGCTGCTGGTTGGTGTCTTCATCAGCACTAGGGTGCGTTTTGTGTTGAAATAATACCACCAGGGTGCGTGTGGTTGTAAATGCGACAAGGGGCGTTGGGTTCGTGGTTTGCACCAATCAGGGTGTGTTCGATTTAATGTTACCACAAAATGGTGCGTTTGGTTCATGGGTTAACAGCCACATAGGGGCGTTCGGGTTTGGTTGTTAACACACAAGGGTGTGTTTGGTATAAGAAAAACACAATAAGGGCGCGTTTGGTTCCGGGGCTGCAGCTAGGCTGCGTTTGGCTCAACAGCCACCGAGTAGGGTGCGTTTGATTGCGGGTTTAACAGCAGCCCACAAGGGGCGGTTGGTTTGTTGTTTCGGGACAGCCAAACAGGGTGCGTTTGGCTGTGTAAATTTTACAAGGGGGCGTTTGGTTTAGCATGTAACACCACAAGGGGTGTTTGTTTCTGGTTGTTAACACCCAACAGGGTGCGTTTGGCATAAGAAAACCCATAAGGGCGTGTTTGGTTTAGTAGAAAACCCTCAAGGGTGCGTTTGGTATAACAAGGTATACACAAAGGGTGTGTCTTAATTTATATAAATCAAATAAATCATAAGACTTTATAAATATAAAACCGGATTAAATGGTGGTTAATGGTTAAATAAATGTGTCATATTATTTAGTCTCGCCTAATTATATGTAGCGATCACTCAAGTAAATTGCGACACGAATAGATTGAAAAAGGATTAAGTTATATAAATTTTAAGATTTTTAATTTGTAATATTTCAATAACCGGATAAACAAACGGAAACTATACTTTTCAAATGGGATAACTATTTTAGCAAACCGTCAAGGAAACAATATACTAGATTATAAAATATTATTTTATATTTTATAATTGTCAACTGGGAATTAACATCATAACCTTTGTAAAAGCTTTAAAAACATAATGTACATGATTTATAACTTTAAAACGTACGTTTACTTTTATGCTAAGAACTTTTATTTATTTAAGTTGTGATTTTCTAAAACGTGTCGAATCATTTTGTTTAATAATTTACTCACGTTTCTTAAATAAAATTTGCAAAGTATTATATATTTCAAATTATTCTTTTGATTGTTGGTCTTATTATATAATTCATCATACGAATTATATAATTGCTTATTTTTCATATGTAATATATACGGGATATATTACATACTCTGCTATATGATTCATCGTATGAATTACGTATGCTTTTCGATTTATTTATTTAACCAACCACCAAACTATTACAACTTTAAATCTAAATCTTTTTATCAACGTGTCGCGTTGATAATCATTTATCGGAAAAGAATCCAAACGCATTATCCTAGGCTAGTGGGACTTAGCTGGTAAGATTAGTTACATCTTCTTGGTCGAGCCGTTCCAGTCTTTGTTTTGTCTGGCGCTTAATATGCGTATCCCCGTCAATCGTTCTACAACATCGATGTGAGTTTATAGCCCCTCTTTCACTTTGCTTACATTTACTTTACAAATCTCGGGGGAGAATACATGCTAAATACAACTTGTTTATTAATTATACGAATCTTGATTACTTGATTTGTATCATACTTTTTCTACTTTTGGATTTAAGGGACTCAAAATTATTTACAAATACAACAGTTAATTTTTATTGGACACAAGTGTTTTCGGTTTCATCTATGTTTTTAGTGTTTGCTTAGTAACTTAAGACCCAAACATTGCCCCATTATCTTGAACTGTTAAATTCTTAACGGAGATGGATCAGGGTAAGGAAGCAACGCGGTGTTTAAATAGAATCGATTTAGGTATTGACATCCCTGTTTCGGGTGAGTAGGCTCACTAGGTTTCGACAGTACTGTAACAACGAATGCAGACATGTCGGAACAATTTTAGATGTTACGGGTTTGAACATCTCCTCCGGACATTTTGTTGCAGTAAATTGATACATAGTTGTCGAGCTTCGTTTGTCATGTGCTTAGTGCATTGTAGATATCATTTATGTGGTACTGTATTTGTTATAGTAGACCCATACATTTTGGAAAATCAACGATCTCACTGTCCATACTACTTATTGAACATTACTAATTTCCGAACATGTTTCATCATATTGCAGCGAAGCAATAAACACTAAACTCTTTTGGTTCTACATTTACTCTTACATTTTTGGCGATTATTACAAGGATTGAAATAATCACATACTTTTTAAATCTTTGGATTCCTACATTTACATTAAACTTACAAAACCCTATGAACTCACCAACTTTAATGTTGACACTTTTAAGCATGTTTTTCTCAGGTGAATTAGATGCTTGGCTTACTTGATGTGCAATGGAGTCTAAAATTGACAAGATTTCATTTATGGATTTCTACTTACTTACAAATGATCAAACCTCGTTGGATTATTTTCAAGCTTTTCATTGTGATGCAATTATGGGACAAATGTTATATCAATTTCAAATAAATCAACGAGATTACTTTTCAAACGACACATTTAGAGGTCGTTCTCTTGTATCTTGTGCTATTGTATTATGAAGTAACGCCCCTGACATATTTCCGCTGCGACACATTTTTAGGGGTGTTACACACATGCCCTCAACGATTGAGGGGGATCATTAATATGTTCCATACACAGCTTGTAACTAAAATATGATCATACATCTAAGGTTCTCAAGGTGAATTCTCCACCCCTATGTGTTAAACAGTTTCGAATACCGATGCACATGTTGAGGTGGAGCTTTTCTGAAATGCAAAATCAATCGGGTACTAAACACTTTGATAGTGATATCATAAGTACCTGATTGAGTTTTTCAACAGTGATTTTATGGCAAGGTGAACTGTACCAAAAGACTGACCATGTATTTAAATTTATCGAAGTTATATCATAGATTTTACTTGTCAAGCCGCATTAAAAAGACATGATGTCTCAAGCTCAAATGTCTGATAGTACACAAAAATTCCTGGATGTCCGCATTTCTCGCTACACGATAGTGATGATATAAATTGCAACACCAAGGTTAGCTAAGTCCCGAATGTCATAATTATTCCCTCTAAATTGCCGAAATGATAATACCTAAGTCAACTAAGTTTCGGATGTAAACATTTCTTCCTGTAGGATACTGACTATATAAAGGTATCATCATACCTATGTGTACCTCTTTTATCAAATATTTCTACCTTTTTAATAATAAGCTTAGTGGTTGACCGGTCGAGGAAACATTAATTGAATCAGAAACAATCTTCTCACACTAAATAAAATCTCTAACAACACTTTCCCCTTGGTATCTCAAATGATGCATAACTAAAAATATCAAGATATCTCTTCCCCCATGTGGAGAAATAGTGCACCCAAAGTAACAAGTTAAGACACTGATTTTCTCTGCTGTTATGACATTTGTCTTCCCGAAATGGCCTAAAATTAAAGAAGTATGGACTCTATCACGTGTACTTGTTGTACGTTCTAGTGTATCTACTCCTTCCCCCTTGATGGTTTCGATACCTCAGATTCAACAAAATCTTGTACGCACATATACTTGAGATCGTGTTCGAAGAATTAATTAGCTTAAATCTATTCCGTGAGAATCAACTTCAAGTCTTTTAAAACTATAAAAGTATTTCTAAGCATTCCTAAGTCTTTTATAAACTATGAGGTGTTGGCAATATTGATCGTTTGTAGTTTAAAGTCTGAATTCACTAAGTCTCAAAGTGCAAATAAGTCACTAAAGTTTGAAACAAATGACATCTAAAGCCCTTATAGTTAATATAAGTTAAATCCCCTTTAAATTGTTATCCCTCATTATCAAAAACTTTATTCGTTTATTTCGTGACTTAATTTGAAAGACCATTTTTTTAAGATTATTTGATGACATTTTCTCCCCCTCAAATAATGACCCGTTTTCTATTTAAAAAGATGTTGTCATTATTTGAGTGGTCGAATTGTCTTGAAAATCTTTTTGTGATTACTAAAAACGCTGATTCATTTTGAAGACAACTTTTTACCAATGAAAATAAGATTTCTCTTATTTTGACAAAGAAATGCACTGACGCGTACATTAGTTTGTATATAGGAAGCACGGGTTGTGTTGCAAAGTAATCACAAGCCTTTGCATGGTCATAAAGTAGACTGTGCCTGAGAATAAATTCCCATTATGAGGACAAGTTTTCTTTTTGAAAATACTTGCCTTTAAGATGATGATCGGGTTGCTATCTGAAATAATAGCAAGCCATTTTTGGCATGTTTTGAAAACTTTTGAACTTCTGCTCGAACTTCATTTACAGCCTCGTATCATTATTGAATGTCATTTCTAAGGCCGTAAATGTTATCGATTTTCAGAAGACATGACATTATTACCTCTTTTTATATTTTTCTTATTTTTTAATTTTTTTTATTTGGTTTTAAGGGTTTTATAATTTTGTATTTTGTTTTTATAAAGGTTTTTTGAAAATGAAAAATCTTTTTGGTTTTTCTGGTTTTTAATATATATATACACATTATATACATGATATTCGAATAGGTACCACCACTATTTTTCAGCTACATCTGCAATTGTTTCAGGGTCTTCGGCGTAAAACTTCACATTCCCAGCTTGTTGATAAGAAATTTAATTCTTTCTCTGCAAAGGGCTTTAGTAAAGATGTTCGCTAGCTGATACTTCTTATTGACAAAGTAAAGCTCTACTACTCCATTCTCAACTTGCTTTTTTATGAAGTGGAATCTGATGTCAATATGTTTTGATCGAGAATGTTGAACATTGTTGCAGCATAAGGCAATAGCGCTTTTGTTATCACAGTACATTGGAATTTTATTGAATCCAAGGCCATAGTCGGTAAGTTGTGATCTCATCCAAAGGACTTGAGCAACAACCAGACAAGGCTATATATTCAGCTTCCGTACTGGATAGCGCAACGCTTTTCTGCCTTTTTGATGACCAGCTAACAAGTATGTCTCCCAATAATTGCATACTTCTAGATGTACTTTGTCTAGTATCTTGGCAACCCGCATGATCAGTGTCTGCATAAGCTGTTAGAGCAATAGAAGAATCTTTTGGATACCAGAGTCCCCTATTAACGGTTCCTCTTAGGTATTTAAAGATTCTTTTTACAGCATGTAAGTGCTTTTCGGTAGGTTTTGCCTAATACCGGGCACACATGCATATAGCAAATGTTAGGTCTGGTCTACTGGCTGTGAGATACATAAGGGTGCCAACCATTCCATGATAGTGTGTAGGGTCAACGGCTTTCCCTTGAGTATCTTCATCCAGTTTGGTTTTCTCTACCATGGGAGTATCCACGGGGTCACTAGATTCCATACCATATTTTTTCAAAGATTCAAGAGCATATTTTGACTGATTAAGAAAGATGCCTCTGGGACTTTGAGAAATTTATAGTCCAAGAAAGAATGAGATTTTGCCCATCATCGACATCTTAAACTTTGAACACATTATTTTTGAAAATTGGTCACATAGTTCAGGTGTGGTAGACGCAAAGATTATATCATCAACATAGATTTGTACCAGGAGAATGTCTTTGCCTTGTCTTCTGATGAACAATGTGGGATCCACGGTTCCTTTAGAGAATTCCTGAGAGAGTAGAAACTTCGACAATAGATCATACCACGCGCGAGGAGCTTGTTTCAACCCATAAAGAGCCTTATTAAGCTTGTATACATGATTCAGATTGTCTTTATCCACAAACCCGTCTGGTTGGCTGACATAAACTTCTTCGCGCAAAATGCCGTTTAAGCATGTCGTCTTTACATCCATTTGGTAGACGATCATATTCATGTGAGAAGCAAATGCGAGGAATATTCGAATAGCATCAAGTCTAGCCACAGGAGCAAATGATTCTTTGAAATCAATTCCCTCTTCTTGACGGTAACCACGTGCAACTAATCGAGCCTTGTTTTTCAGAATTCCTCCTAATTCATCAAGTTTCACCTTGTAGATCCATTTTAAAGTCATAACCATCACTTTATCTGAACGAGGAACGAGTTCCTAGACTTCAAGATGTTTAAATTCATTTAGCTCCTCTTGCATTGCTTCAATCCAACATGATTGAGTTAATGCGTCTTTGTAAGTCTTTGGTTCAACTGATATAAGGAAAGCATCGTAGTAACAAAATAAGGCTTGTTCATCGAGTTGGAGTCTTGTGGAAACAGGTCTTTCGAGTTCATCGATGATGTTGTCTAAAGGATGATCCTTGGTCTATTTGGTAACGTGTTCTAAGTTAGGAGTAGCAGTGTGCACAATGGTGGAAATAACGTCCAAAGAAGAAGATGCTTCAGAATCATTTTCTGGAATTGGAATGCCAAAGAATGGATCGTTATTCATGTGTGCAACATCTAAGTCGTGATTTTCTTCTTCAACATCGTTAGAAATGACAGGAGATTGAGTTTTGGGTGTTGTTTGTGAGTTACTAGGTGATGGTGCATCTTGGTCAACAGTTTTTGAGGAGGGTGAACCGGTTGATGCAGCGGGTTCTGGAGCTACTACTTTAGCAATTGGAGTAATGACTACAGGGGCTGGGCGATCAACACTTGATGGATGGTTGAGTAATTCATCAATCAGTGGTTGAAACAAAAGATCCCAATCAGTTCTTAAAGGTGGTACAAACGGTGTTGAAGGAGGAGGGTTTGGTACGAGTCCTAAATTGATTGTTGCAGGAGTCATTTCATGAAGTGCGGGTTCTAAACTGATGTGTTTAGAAGCCATGGCTGTTAGCTCATCAAAATCTACATGAATTGTTTCGATGATTCGTCTAGTACGTCGGTTGTAAATTCGAAATGCTTTCTATGTGGGTGCATAGCTAATGAAAATACCAATATCAGCTTTCGGTTGTAACTTTCCCAACTTCTCGCTATCATTTGTTGGATAACAAAGTGCACCAAATACGTGGAAAAATGATAAGTTAGGAAGTTTGTTATGTAAAAGATCATATGGTGTTTTTCCGTGACGAAGATGTATGATGGAACGATTTTAGGTATAACATGCGGTAGCAACTGCTTATGCCCATAAAGATAATGGAGCTTTTAAATAAATTAACATTGTGCAGGCAGCTTCAATTAGCGTATGATTACGTCTTTCAATGACACCATTTTGTTATGGAGAGCGAGCAACAGATGTTTCATGAGAGATGCCAACCTTCTCATAATATTCACGCAAAGTTTGATTAACAAATTCAGTTTCATTATCTGTTCTGATTCGTCGGACAGGTGCTTTAAGCCGTAATTGGATCATCTTAAGAAACTTGATTATGAAATCTGGAGCTTCGTCTTTTGACCTTAAGCACTTTACCCATGTAAATCGAGAGTAATCATCGACAATGACGAGGATGTACTTCTTTCCATTAACACTTACGACACGCATTGGACCACAAAGATCTATGCGCAAGAGATAGAGTTTTTCTTGGTTGGTGTCTTCAGATTTAGGTTTGTGGGGTTTCTTCTTGCTTTTTCCCATTGCACACGCAGCAGATTCCCTATTAAAATTTTTACTTAGGGAAGACCTCGAACAAGACCGTGTCTAGCTAAATGGTTGATTGCACCAAAGTTCAAATGAGATAAACGTCGATGCCATAGCCATGACTTAGTCATTGAGCGCCTTTAACAGAGACATATAGGCTAGGAACGCCATCATAACTCTAAAGACAGTGTATACAGATGTGTTGCCCTCGAGATCCAGACAGTAGATCAACACCTTCTTAGATTATGTATTAAGCTGGTGTGTATGACGAAAAGCAACTTCAAGGTTCGAATCATAGAATTGTCCAACGGAGAATAAGTTGTGTCTAAATCCTTCTATGTAGTAAACCCTTGAGATCGTAACATTCCCAGTCTGATAATCACCATAACCCATTATCTTTTCCACGTGATCATTTCCCGAATTTGACTGGTACTCAAAAAATTTATATACGAAATTGGTAGCTAAGAGCTATCTCCGGTCACAATCATTGGACAGCGGAGTCAAATACAAGAGAACAATTTGGACAACTGCAATCATTCAAGAAGGACGAAGGAAGATCGAAACTATGTATCCCCAGGATTAACTGGGTTCCTTGTGTTAGCATATATACGATTTACTTGGTTAACTAATAATATTATAAATTTATAGTTTCATGGGTATCCTGAGTAGAACCAATGAACTAACAGGCGTTAGGTGAAATCAACGTCTAGAGCAGTTGGTTACCTAGTAGCACTTCAGCAGTTGTGTAATCCTAGTTTAAAGGTCATGCTTTTTCCTACTATAGTAGAAGGTCCGAACCATAGTTCACCAAGTGAAACCAAAAATTTGTAAACACCTATTCCTATTGGTTTCCAAACTTTTCTCTTGAATTTTTCTTAACAGATTTAGATTTAGCGCGACAACACATCATTAAGAATAACATAATCATGGAAAATCAGAAAGCATGAAAAACATTACACTAACACATATAAGTGTCAGAATTCGCATTAAGCAAGGAATCGCATCCATGAGCGGTTCGTTAGGTATCACCAACATAATAATTAATTTCAACTAGATATAACTTTTCCAAAGTGGGCTTCTACTTTATTCTTTGGAGTACTACTTAGTGTTGCTGAATCTTATCTTTCTTTGTATTGCCTGAAGGCTGTGATCACTAGTAGACGGTTTTACTCCTGTATAAGACAACATAGGTTTGTTAGAAACTAGGTCTGATGAAGAAGCTATTTTTATGTTCGTGTTTCCTAAGGATGTACGGCTCAGTTTTAATCTAACACTTTTGGTCCTTATTTTTGTTTATAACACCCCCGAATATTGACATATAGCAGCGTAAGCTAATCTGGGTATTATTGTCATAGTAACAACAGTGCAAAACATAGAAAATAGACCTCAAAAGAGACGTATTTTAAAAGATAAGATATCATCATTATTTTATCAGAGTTTTTACAAACAAGGTCCCAAAATCTAACAAGAAAAACATAAAGTTAGAATATAACAGTTTAAGCCATCTTCAAGTCCGGAGCCCACTCCCATGCCATAATATGCTTAAAATACAATGAATAAACACGCTAAAATGTCAACACAAAGGTTAGTGAATTCATATGTTATGGTACACATTTTGAATAAATTTCAATATTTGGTATACGTTAGATTAAACCACCCATAATGAAATAATTGCAATGAGTACAATTATTATAAGAAAACGTAGGATACGATATTATTGCCCAAAGCTCATGCACTCTGAGACCAAAAGATAATCAATAATCACAATAAAAATGGCCCCACGGAGCCTTTGTCAAACACCCCCCTCCTCAAAACAATTTAAGTTTGTTCAAATAAAGTGCGGTTTGTTAACCAGAAAGAATAGTACACCAACGGAAGCTTCATTCCAAAATAGATCAATACACAGCATTCTCGCTACACCGAAAAGTAATAACAGTTCATGATAGTGGGAGAAGATTCTTAAAGAGATAAAAGTAAGGACTTAGCCAATAATATATCAGGATAGCATACAGTTTGAAAAATACTCGTATTCATGGTTTATAATATGTATCCCCTTCGTGTTTTATGAAATATTAGAATATTTAAAATGCTAGACTATGAACTCCCATAACAGGGTAAATCTGATTTGATGCAAAAGTATATAAAGTGAAAGAACGGCTTTCGTCACGCAACTGGTTTAATATTCAAGTCTTTAGTGTGATGGTATATGGTTTCAAAACTTAAGAGTATAACTTATTACTTTGATTTTATTAAAATATGAAAATAATTGCATCACAGTTCGGCCAACATAATTTCAGAGGTCATGTAGTAAACGTTTCGAGCCAGACACTTTAAATCGTAAATCCAGTAAAACTGTCAAAAGTTACACCAAATGAAACACCTCACATGAATCACCCAAGTAAGTGATACGATAATATTTAAAGTTTCTCAAAAGATAGTCGAAGATAAATTACGTTAAAATATATAACTAAATTTTTATAATAGCGACTATAGATGATTAATAACATTAATGTGTCGGGTTTTAATACAAATCGGTTTTAAAATATAATATATATTTTTATAATTTATAAGAATATATATTTTAAATTTTTAAGTTTGCAAAAATTGGCAATATATACCCATGGTTTATAAACTATTACAAGTTTAGTCTTTATAATAAAGTATTATAAATTTAAACTATAACTTTATAACTAGCCAAGAGAGTCCTTATAGTTATAACTTTAGAATAATAACATTTTTAGCCCCTTTACGTAATATATTTTAGAAAAGTGTTACGATATATTCCCCTTGCATGTAATAATTCCAAATCAAGTCCAAAAAGTCAGCAAGCTTATTATTAGTGTTCCAAAATATATTTTGCAGGTTATAGCTTATATCGAAAAATCTAAAATAAGATGTTCCTAACATAACAAATTTAGAAAAATGATTCGTTAGCTAGAAAAATCAAACGGTCGTTTTTAGGTTTTACCAAAACAATGGTTTGAGGATATCAAGGCTTTAACAAGAGTTTATATATGATCATAAGAGTATATGGAACAATCTAAACAGATTATAAGATATTGAACAAGATATTGAGACTTACTGATCTAAAAAGGGTCGAAATGGGGTTTTTGGGTTCGTACGCCTAGTAATGCCTTCAAGGGTTCCTTTCTCTGATTTTTGGCTTCTATTCTGGGAGCTAAGGACTTCACTATGATCTTCTTGGTCTAGTTTAGAACTCCATTTGAATTGGTTAAAGTTTTAAGGTTGATTCGAATGAATGGGGTTTCGGCTAGATTATAGGCTCGAATGGCTTTATTGCCTACGGATTTGATGTTTGATTATGTCAAAGCGATCTTAGGTGACTAAGGGAATTTAGATGATTCATATACCTAGAAAACTAATATGAATGGTGTAAGGTGTGGTAGTCACGGCTAAGAATGGGGTTACAATGGGTGGTGACAAGGCAAGACTTGGTGCCAAGGTGGTGACGGAGCTACTTGGTAGCTTCTGGGAGGTCATGTGTGATGCTTAAGAGTTGGATATGATGCTATCTTAGTTATTAAAATGAAAGAAAAATGGTGTCGTGTTGGTTTAGGTTTCGCTTTAGGATTTTGGTTTAAATCCGAGTTAGGTTTAGGTATTAGGATATATTAGGGTTTAGATTTATATAAGGTTAGATGAAGTTTAAGGTTTAGGTTTATTTTAGGTTAAAAGTGAAATTAGGGTTTTAGGATTCATTCAGGTTTTAGGTTTTAAAATTAGGTTTTTAGATGACTAGAGTTAGTTTATGGGTTAAGAAGTCATTCATAACAGTGCTTGAACCTTGTGTTAAAGTTGTAGTAAGAAACTAGAATATGAAATTGGAGGTAAAAATGACCTAGTTTGACTTCTTGAATTAATTGACTGTGTAGCATTTGACTTTAGAAAGTTAAAACTTGATTTAGTAGGGAAAAATATTCAAAAATGTTGTTTATTATATTTGTACACAATCTTTAGAGGCTTGCACCATTCATTTAATATGTATACATTGTATATAATTAGAGTTTGATGTAAACGTTAACGTTTAATGCTTGTGTTTTGAATACCGTTTTAAAAGTACGTTAAAAGAATAATGTGCTTGATAAAAATAATTATAATATATAGACTTTACAAATTAGGACATGTTTAACATGATGTAAACATAGATTATAGATGGCATTGATAGAGTTGTGTAGCTCGTTTACTTAGAGATCAGTTACGTGCAAATGAATAAATCAAAAATTATCACATAAAAAAGTGGTATATAGAGTGCATCTAATTTAATAGATGGATATTATAGTGCATCTAATTTAATAGATGGATAATTACATTGATGAAAATTGTGGGTTGTTATAGTCTCCCTCCCTTAAAATAAATCTCATCCCGAGATTTAGTTGGATGCCGGAGTGATGTTTGAAAACAGATGTGGTACTTGGCACGAATTTGATCTTCGCGTTCCCACATAAATTCTGGTCCTCTTTTAGAGTTCCATCTTACTTTGACTATAGGAATACGACTTTATTTCAGTTGCTTGACTTCTCGATCCATGATCTCCACTGGTTCTTCCACAAAGTTGAGTTTGTCATCAAGCCGAAGCTCTTTTATTGGAATGACTAAGGATTCGTCAGATAAGAATTTCTTTAGATTAGAAACGTGGAAAGTATTGTGGATATTACTGAGCTCTTCAGGAAGCTCAAGTTTATATGTCACTGGGCCAATCCATTCAAGGATTTTGAAAGGTCCAATGTACCGAGGGTTAAGTTTTCCTCGTTTTCCGAATCGGATAAATCCTTTACGAGGTGATACTTTTAACATAACACGATCTTCAACTTGAAATTCTTAAGGCTTTCGTCTTATATTGGCATAATTTCTCTACCGGTCTCTTGCAGCTTGTAAGCGTTGTCGAATTTGCACTATCTTTTTAGTGGTTTCATGGATTATTTTTGGTCCCGTAAGTTGAACATCTCCAACTTCCCCCAACAAACTTGTGATCTGCACTTTTACCATAAAGTGTCCTCAAATGTTAGTTGTGTTTGCTTAATACTATCATGGTAACAGTTATTGTAGGAAACATCTACTAATGGTAATGTGTTTTTCCCATCCTTTTCCAAAAATAATATAACACAGGCTCGAAGCAAGTCTTCAAGTGTTTGGATGATTCTTTCACTTTTCCCATCAGTTTCGGGATGATATACCGTACTCGTGTCTAATTGAGTACCTAAAGCATTCTGCAATGATTTCCATAATCTGGATGTAAAATGACTGTCACGATCCGAGATGATGGATATCGGCACTCCATGCTGGGAGACTATTTCCTTTATGTACAATCTTGTAAGGGTTTCCATACTATCTTTTCTCGGCAAGGGAAAAATGTGCGGATTTGGTAAGGCGAGTCGACAATGACCCAGATTGTTCATTCCGTTGAGGTTTTGGAAATTTTGTGATGAAATCCATTGTTATTCTCTCCCAACTTCCACATAGGAATCTCCGGTTGTACCAGTAAGCGGATGGCTTCCTGACATTCTGCTTTAACTCTAGAGCATGTCAAACATTTTCCAACATATTCAGCGATGATTGCCTTCCGTTAGCCACTCTATAGAGTTTTTTCTTTTAGATCATGATACCTTCATGTCAGAAACCTGGGTGAAATGAATAACTTCGATTTATGGTACTCAAAAATTTTGCATGATAAAGTCCTCTCAAACAAAGATTGGTAACCAACTTCAAAATTCATGATACATCGGGTTCCATCAGACTTTTATTCGTATTTCAAGATTATTTGTCCATTCCTCGAAAGTTGTTAAGCCTTGATTTTATCTTCTTTGAGAGCTTCAGTTTTGAGCTTTGGTGATTTGTGAGGGTAATTTGGATGAATGGTCATAACTCAATGATCTAAACTCGGAGTGGCTTTGGATACTTCCTTCCGCTTAAGGAATCTGCTACGACATTTGCCTTTCCAGGATGGTAGCGAATTTCACAATCGTAATCTGCAAGCAATTCTAGCCAACGCGTTGTCTCATGTTCAACTCTTTCTGATCAAGGATATGCTGAAGACTTTTATGATCAGTGAACACAGTACATTTGGTGCCATACAGATAGTGACTCCAAAATTTTAAGACGAACACAACTGCTCCCAAATCGATATCATATAGGTATAGTTTTCTCATTGGCTTAAGTTGTCCAGGATGCATATGCAATAACCTTCTCTCTTTGCATTAACACCAAGCTCCCAACCTTAGATGGATGCATCACAAAAAACAACAAAATCGTCATTATCTTTATGTAATATCTAATATTGGAGCAACAACATAGCTTCTGTTTTATTAGTATAAAACAATTCTTGGTCATCGCCCAGATATACTTCTTGTTTTTCTGGGTTAATTCAGTCAAAGACTTTGCAATCTTCGAGAAATCTTTGATAAATCTTCGATAATAACCGGCGAGTCCTAAGAATTGACGTATTTCTGTGGGTGTAGTAGGAGATGTCTAATTCTTAACTGCTTCAATCTTGGCGGGGTCAACATAAAGTCCTTGACTATCATAAAGTTTCCAAAATTGCACATATGAAACCAAAAATACACTTGGAGAACTTGGCATACAACTTCTCTTTCTTGAGTAATTCTAGGATTATTCTCAGATGATTTGCATGCTCTTCTTTGTTACGAGAGTAGATGAGAATATCATCGATGAACACTATCACAAATTTATCCAAGTATGGTTTACACACACGATTCATGAGATCCATGAATACAGCAGGCGCGTTAGTTAAACCAAATGGCATCACTTGAAATACATAGTGACCGTACCTCTCCTGAAGGCATTCTTGGGAAAATCTTCATCCCTGACTCACAGTTGATGATAGCTGATCTTAAGTCAATCTTCGATAGACACTCGAACCTTGAAGTTGGTCCAAAAAGTCCATCAATCCCTGGGTAATTGTTTAATGATTCTTTACAGTAAGTTTATTCAACTCTCGGTAATCGATACACATCCTGAAAGATCCGTCTTTCTTTTTGACAAATAAGATAGGAGCTCCCTAGGGTGAAGTACTTGGTCAGATAAAACCTTGGTCTGCTAACTCTTGAAGTTGGTTAGATAGTTCTTGCAATTCTGAAGGAGCTAATCTATAAGGTGCTCAGGCTACAAGTGTCGCTCCTAGAATTAGATCGATTTAGAATTCTATTTGGCGAACGGGAGGAAGGCCAGGTAGATCTTCAGGAAAAACTTCTGGAAATTCTCTGACTACCAGGATATCTTCTAGTCGTTTCTCGTCTGACTTCTTTTCCATTACTTAGATTACAAAAACTTGACAACCTCAGGATATATATCTTTCGGTTTTTATACAGGATATGAGACTTAGTAGGGTTTTACTTTGGTCACCTCGGATGATCAAAGTTTCACCATTGATTGGGATGTGGATGACCCACAAATAATTCTAGCATGATACTTGGATAGCCAATCCATACCAATGATGACGTCGAAACTACCAAGTTTGATTGGCATAAGATCAATTTCGAAAGGTTGGTTTAACAAAGTCAGAGTTGTACCCTGAATAACGGTGTTTGTGCTTACTAAGTTTCCATCAACCATTTTGATATTGTAAAAGGTATCTATTGTAATAGGTGGAATATTTAGCATAGAGGCAAGAGATATAGATACGAAGCTTTTATCAGCTCCAGAATCAAATAATACTCTAGCTAGATGTTGGTTTAGAAGGAACATACCATTGACTACGTTCGGGTCTTGGTGAGCATTCCTATCCCTCAACATGTAGGCTCTTCCCTGGGCATTGTTGTTGGTGGTCTTTCGGCACTGATTTGCATAATGCCCTTTCTCTCTACACATGACAATAATAGTCACTGTAGCCGATACTTCAAGTGGCTGGCACTTTTTTTCTGCAGTTCTAGTCCGATGCCCACCGTGTTACTAGTTATTACACTTACCATTGCAAGGTCCTGTGTGATACAGAGTGCATTTCTTACGCAAGGGACGGTTTCCAATATACCCATTGTTTTTAGTCGGAGTGACAGCATAAGACCTGAAGGTTTCCTGTCTTCTGAATAGTTGTGGTTGGTGATTATTATAGCGGTTGTTGGTGTTGGTGTTACGGTAGTTGTTGTTATTGAAATTTCTTCTGTCGTTAAACTTTCATTTGTGATCACTTGATACTTGCATCGGAGTATGCTTTGTTACCTGATCCATTAGCCTTTGGGCTATGTTAATGGCTTCCTCTAGAGTTTGAGGTTTAGAGGCGGTAACATTCCCTTCAATACTTCAAGGCAATCCACCGATGAAAACTTCCATCATTTTCTCAGAATCTGACACCATAGTGGGACACAAGGTTTGCCTATTCCTGGAATCTTCTCACAATTCTTGAATCATTCCCCTTCACAGTCATATGGTAAAATTTGTCTTCCATCTTCTGGACTTTATTTCCGGTGACATTACTTCTTTATCAAAAGCTTTCTTGAATTGCAACCCAGGTAATCTAGTAAGCGTTCTTCAATCCCAATAGGTATGGGCAAAAGTATTCCACCATGATAGAGCCTTCTTCATTAAAGTACCATAGCAAACTTTACCTTGCAGTCTACAGACAGTTCTACGGGAAAACACTGATCAATTCGGTCAAAACCAGCGTATAATCCACAATCTCATAACGTACCTTTGAAATCTGATAGTTGTAGCTCATGAACTTTTTGTAGCTACACTTTGCTGCAACATGACTTCTCTTTTCTCCGTGTTCCTATTGTAATTGTCAGCCATTTGGCCATTGTTTAGCGTTGTGCTTCAAAGTTGCGGCTAACACTATCCAGCAACTAGTTTCTTGATGGCTGCCGAGTCATGGCTGGTGGCTTCAGATCTTGATGTCCTGTTGGAGCATTCTATCACAAAAGACAACACGTAATACAATGATATTCACAATTCTTAAATGCGTAAGGATAAAAAATAAACATTATCACAAATAGTGATATCATAGATATATTCATGAACAAAAAATATCTATGATTATTAAAAGACATGGTTTTGATTCATAATGAAGAAGACGGAGATGAAATATAGGGGAACACAAAATTAATATAAAACGGGATCACCATTATATTGATAACATGAACGACTTGCCTTTGTACTGTAACATAGTCAATAATTTACAAGTGTTTTATTTAAACCACAGGTCATGTGCTAGGTTTCTATCAAAAGCTATAACTATTGTTCTATATCTAGTATCCGATGGTCCTTTCGGCTGTTCGATGTGTTCAAGATTGCATTCAGAAGGCTTTCCTGTCTGCTTGTGACAGACTTTGATTTCCTCGATTGATTTTGTTCGAGATTAAGCAATCCTGAAGCGAGCCAGAGCAATCTTGCTGTTATTTCTCATTTGCTTCCTTTGAAGTTTAGTAATTTGAGCACGAGACTCTCGGAGTTCAGCTTCCAGATTGTCAAAATCTTGTTGTATGATCACCCGGCCATTTCCAAGACCTTCTATTTTATCTTCTATGTGCTCAATGCGGTCGAGAGAGAGTTTCATCAAAGTGATTCCAAAATTAGCCTCAATTGCTCCTCGAGACGTCCAGACTATGTCTTACGAGAGCTTTCTCCTAACTCAAATGCTTAGGTAGGGCAGAATAGAACGGATGATCGTCTCACGACCTTGTTTCTTAAGTGGCCAATAATTCCTCCAGGGAAGTAAAGAATTCTTGAGGATTAAACATTTATATAACATTGAGATATATGGCACAAAAGTTTGGTGTTGGAATAGGTGATGCTTAGCAAAGTATGCATTGCATGACCTTCGATAATAGGGTCATCAGAAAAGTAAAAGAGTTGTTGAAGTTATTAGATCTACACAAATAGTTAATTGAAGAGCTATAAAAGTTTTTTCCTAGTGAAGCTGGGACATAGTCCGGGGAAGCCGGGATATAGTCCAGAAAGTTAGAGGAAAACGCATCCTCAATATTGGAAGTAGGGTGGCTGGGAGAAGACATCGTTCTGTTTACAATAGTATAATAGTTATGTACTTTACATACTATTCCGGAAGATGTAGTGGCACGGAGGACTTTCTTGGATGGAAAAAAAAAAGTAGTTATAGTTAAGGTTTCAACCTTGTTCTCTATAACCTTGGCTCTGATACCAATCTATAACACCCTCATTTTTTACATATAGCAGCGGAAGCTAATCTGGGGTATTATTTCATAGTACAACAGTCATAATCATAGAAAACGACTCAAAAGAGACGTTTTTAAATTTGTTTAAAAGATTAAGCTATCATCATATTTCATATCAGATGATTTTACAAACAGAGGTCCCAAAATCTACATGAAAACATAAAGTTTGAATGATAACAGTTTAGCCATCTTCAAGTCCGTGCCACTCTGTGCCATAAGTTGCTCAAATACCTGAGATAAACATGCGAAAAAGGTCAACACAATGGTTAGAGTAGAAATTCATAGGTATAATGGTCAAACGTTTGAATACAAGTCAATAGTGGTTACGTATTTATAGTACACCCATAATTTAAATAATTGCAATGAGTGCAATTATTATAGAAAACAGAATATTGCCAAGAGCTAATGCAACCGAACCTTGAGATAAAACTAATCACAAAAAATTGCCTCCAAAGGGTGCCTTAGCCAAACACCGCAAAGTGTTTCGAATGAAGTGCGTTTTGGTTACCAGAAAAGTATAGGATCACCAACAGGAAGCTCATCCCAAATAGATCTATTCAACATTCTCCACATTACTCGAAAAGTAATTACCGTGATTCATGATAAGTGGGGTCATAATGGCAAAAGTAAAGGACTTAGGCAATAATAATTCATATAGCATACAGTTGAAAAATACTCGCAATCATATGTTTATAAGCATGTATCCTCCTCACGGTTTATGAAATATTAGAAGATTTAAAATGCGAGGCTATGAACTCACCTTAAAAGGAGACTCTAATTGAATTGTCACTAGTAAATAAAGTTAAAGTACCTGCTTCGTCATGCAACCTGAGGTACTATGAACAAGTCTTAGTGTGATGGTTTTAATGTTTGCAAAACATTATAAGAGTATACGAATACTTTGATTTAAATAAAATTATTGAAATATATTTATCAATGTATTCCGTTCCATCAAAATTCAGAAGGTCATTAGTAAACGTTTGAGAGCCAGAACCTTTAAATCGTAAATCCAGCAAACTCGACAAAACCTATACCCAAATTGAAACTCTCACATGAATCTCCTAGTAACGAGATACGATAAGAATTTAAGTTTCTTCAAAATTAGTCGCTGATAAATTACGTAAATATATAAAATTTTGCAAAAATTCAATATATACCCATGGTTTATAAACCTTTTACAAGTTAGTCCTTTATATATAAAGTATAAATAATTTAAACCTTTTAACATTACAACTTTGGCAAGATATGTCCTTATAGTTATACATTTAAATAATGCCATTTCAGCCTTTAGTTAAAAATTCAGAAAGTTACGTTATATACCGCTTAGCATGGAAATAGATTCACAAAACGCAAGTCCAAAAATTCAGCAAGTTATTTTAGAGTTACCAAATAAATTTACAGGTTATAGCAATTAGAATAACTAAAAATAAGATGTTCTAACGTAACAAAAGTTTAGAAAAAGGATTCGTTTGCTAGAAAATCAAAACAGGCCGTTTTTAGGGTTTTTACCAAAAGCACATGGTTGAATTCAAGGCTTTAACAAGAGATCATAAATGACTTAAGAGTATATGAACTTTTCTAATACAGATTATAAGATTATTGAACAAGATTTTGAGCTTACTGGAGCTAAAATGGGTCGAAATGGGGTTTTCGGGTTCGTACGCCTAGTAACGGCTTCAAGGGTTCCTTTCTCTTGATTCTTGGCTTCTATTCTGAGCTTAGAGACTTTAATTGATCCTTCTTGGTCTGAGTTAGAACTCCATTGAGTGGTGATAATGTTTTGAGTGTGATTTGAATGAATGTGGGTTCTGCTATTAATAGCACGAAAGGCATTAGTGCCTAATTTTTTGAAGTTTAGATTAGTGATATCAACTATCTTAGGGTTAAATATATCAAAAATATAGTAAAAGTATACCTTGGAATAAACGTCTCTCACTCAGTTACCCACAAAGTTTAAAACCAGACCCGGGTCGTTTATCCCCGACGAGGCGTGAAATTGACGGTTACGTTATTGGTTTGACAATTGGATGCTTGAATAAAGAAAGATTTGATTGGGTTTTCTAAAACTACGGGAAATTAATGCAATTTAAACTAAGGTAAACTTAAAAGTATGGGAAAAACATAAATAGGCACGAGAATGTAAACTTAAAACTACGAGAAAGCACAAAAAGGCATTTAAAGGAAAACCTAAGTCTACGGGAACATGAAAATTAAGGCAATTAAACTTAAAACATGAAAACGACAACGGAAATTAAAAACGAATGTGACTTAAAAACCTAAATTATCGAAATTTAATCCTAAATTGATTTTTTAAATTTTAATAACCTCTAAGTGACTAAAAAGTAAGAACAAAGAAAACTAGACCAAAAACGAAGGTGTTTAAAGCTAAAAACACGAAGAAAACGAGAACGGGATTCGATCCCGTACTTTAAAAAACAAAATTTTAAAATATTAACCCTACGTGTGCAAATCTATTTTTCCTAGATCCTAATTGATAAAAGAAAATTTTCTAAAAAAGATTTATATTCTTTTTGACTTTTATTTTATTTATTATGATTTAAAAACTGATTTAATGAAAATTAATTATTAAAAATAGTAAACAATATGCAAAAATTATGGAAAAATACAGAAAAGTAGCTTGAACAGTAAGGAATACAGGAAAAATATAAACTTGGAAAAGGAGCTTATAAATAAGCTAGAAATAAGCCACAAAGGGCTGAAAAGCTAAAAAGGGAAATGACTATAAAACAAAAGTGATGCAAGGGATAACCAGATGGCCCTACTGGCGCTACTGGCATTGAGAGTGTGTGTTAAGGACATGGGTTAGTGAAGGGGAGGTCATGGGTTCGAACCCCATACCTCTCCTTTTTTTATAAACCATTTTTTTTCTTTTTTCTTTTTTTTAAACTTAAAGTTAAGCTGAAAATAAGGACTTTTTGTAAAATCACTTTTTATAAAAACTACAAATAAGCCAGCAAATAAGCAAATGAAACAGACAGACTATGCTTTTAAAAAGGGCTTAAACTGATAAGAGCTTAAAGGGCAAATAAGCAAAGACAAAACTTAAATAAGCACTAACAGCTAATAGCCTAACCCTAATAAGCAAGTATAACTAAAATAAGCAAGGAATAATAAGCAAAGAAATGGGGGCAGAATGACTAAACTACACTAAGGTTTGAAGAAAGCTAAACTGATCATGGATTTTAATGACAAAATAAGCAAAAAAAAATGGAAATAAGCAAGACAGATAATGAGCAATATCTAATAAGCAAAAGGAACACAAATAAGCCAAGAAAACAATATAGAAAAACTCTATAAGCCAATAAGCTAATAAGGGGCAAAAATGGTCAATCATAGCCTAAGGGGCAACTTGGACTAAAATTTAAGCTCTAATAAGGATCCTAAAGGCTTAATGAGCTATGGTGGCTTAAAACCTATCCTAGGGGCAACTAAAATAAGCAAAAAGAAAGAGGTTTGTAACTTAAACAAACCCCTAAAAAGCTAACAGAAAAGTGCTTGTTACTAAGTATGAGAAGGATTCTCCAAAATAGCTAAGCCTATGACTGAGCTTACGCAGAAGAACCAGAAGTTCGATTGGGGTGAAGAACAGGAAGAAGCTTTCCAGCTATTGAAGCAGAAACTATGTGTTGCACCTATTTTAGCACTACCGGAAGGCAGTGAAGATTTTGTGGTATATTGTGATGCGTCCATAAAAGGGTTAGGTGCGGTACTAATGCAAAGGATGAAAGTTATTGCATACGGTTCCAGACAACTAAAAATTCACGAGAAGAACTACACCACTCATGATCTGGAGTTAGGAGCGGTAGTATTCGCCCTAAAGATCTGGAGACACTATTTATATGGCACAAAGTGTGTAGTATTCACCGACCACAAGAGTCTACAACATATCCTAGACCAAAAGGACCTCAATATGAGGCAGCGCCGATGGATAGAGCTCCTAAGTGATTACGATTGCGAAATTCGTTATCACCCGGGGAAAGCAAATGTAGTAGCAGATGCCTTGAGTCGAAAGGAAAGGATCGAACCGTTGCGAGTAAGAGCCTTGGTTATGACCATTGGCTTGGACCTTCCGTCACGAATCCTTGAGGCTCAGAGGGAAGCAGTCAAGATCGAAAACATTAAAGCAGAAGATATCAGTGGCATGCTAAAGAAGTTAGAAGCCCGCGCCGATGGAACATTGTGTTTGGATAATAGGAGTTGGTTACCATGTTACGGTGACACAAGATCTTTGATTATGCACGAGTCACATAAGTCAAAGTATTCTATTCATCCAGGAGCCGACAAGATGTACCATGACATGAAAATGTTATATTGGTGGCCAAACATGAAGGCTGACATCGCCACATATGTCAGCAAATGCCTGACTTGTGCCAAGGTCAAGGCTGAACATCAGAGGCCCTCTGGTTTATTGGTCCAACCTGATATACCAGAATGGAAGTGGGAGAAGATAACAATGGATTTCATCACCAAACTACCCAAAACGGCAGCAGGATTCGATTCGATTTGGGTCATTGTTGATCGTCTTACCAAGTCTGCGCACTTTTTGCCAATGAGAGAGACAGATTCGACAGAAAAATTGACGAGGCTGTACATGAAGGAGATAGTAGCAAGACATGGTATACCGGTGTCAATCATCTCTGATCGTGATAGCCATTTCACTTCGAGAGTTTGGCAATCCTTGCATAAAGCATTGGGAATGCAGTTGGACTTGAGTACTGCTTACCATCCTCAAACCGATGGTCAGAGTGAGAGTACTATTCAGACATTAGAGGACATGCTAAGAGCTTACGGGATTGACTTCGGAAATGGTTGGGATAGACATTTACCCTAGTAGAATTTTCGTACTTAATATTTATCACCACGAGCATTAACGTTGCACCGTTCTGGAAAGCACTTTACGGTTAGGAAGTGTTGTGCTCCTGTTTTGTTGGGCTGAAGTTGGAGGAAGCACAACTTACGGACCGGAAGTCATTCACGAGACAACGGAGAAGATTTTCAAGATTAGGGTTCACATGAAGCTGCACGTGATCGAAAAAAGACTTGCTGACAAGAGCGTAGGCCCCATTGGAATTTTGAGTTGGAGATAAGGTGATGCCTCAGGTCGCGCCTGGGAAAGGCGTAAGCGATTTGGGAAACATGGAACGTTCTAACCCACGTCGTTATATTGGACCCTTTCGTATTATAGAAAGGAATTGGTCCAGTAGCTTACGTTGGAATTTACCTCAAGAACTTAGTCTGAGTACACACATGTGTTCCACGTCTGCAACTTAAAGAAATGTTTGTCCGATGACACACTCGTTATTCCTCTGGAGGAAATCCAAACTCGACGTGACAAACTTAATTTCGTTGAAGAACCCGTAGAGATTATGGACCGCGAGGTCAAGCAACTCAAGTGAAGCCGTATACCAATCATTAAAGTCCGTTGGAACGCACGTAGAGGCCCAGAGTACACTTGGGAACGCGAGGACCAATTCAGGGAGAAATACCCTCACCTATTCACAAATCCGCGACCTACCACAACGTCTTGATTTCGGGACGAAATCGCATAACATGGGGCGGATGTAGCACCTCGGAAAAATAAATAACTTTTGTTCCTTTATGCAAAGTATGTATCGCAAGTCATTTCAAATGTACCGTTACTTTTCCAATAAAAGTTATCCTTCAAGCGGCATACAACATTTTGCGCTAGTTAAAAAAAATTATAATAACGCACATAAATCGTCATTTTATTTACGGATCAAAAAGGGGTACTTTAGAGATCGCGTAACAATAAAAATCATAATTTTCACGCAGTGCGAAACAAAATCGCACGACTATATTATTTTTTTGAACCCGTTCATACTTCAATAAATAATATATAAATGGGCCGATATATAGACTTTACTAAATAAATAATGTGACTTGACATTACATCTCCCTCAAAACTCAATGTGCAAAAATGTTATCTAATCAACAGTAGATATGAATTCAAATATAAACAAGTTAACACAATCAATTTAATTCTTACATTCTAGTGTCTACACCTTTGGAATTCACCTGTTACGTTTCAATATCATTTCCATTTCAATTCACCAATAGTAACTATTCTTTAGCAGTATTATAGAAAAGGTGATCATCACAAATAGTATCATAACTAATAGTATATGTGAATAATACCATTCACATGCATGGTTTCAGTGAACTGGTAAGCACCTTGTAGTATAAATAGACACCATGCATAAACAAATGACTAACAACTAAAACTTGAAAACAATAAGTAAAATTATACGAGTCAAATTCAAGCTTCGTTGAGGGCACAAGCTAGGCGAACGTCGGGTTATAAAGGGTTGAAACAAGGAAGGTTCGAGTTTCTCTCATCACCACCATCTCTTCTCGTCACCTATCGAGCTTGGACCTCGGTGAGTTTTTTTATTTTTAGTTTACCATGGCATTTAACTCATATTGCGACCAAAGCCATCGCCACACACATAAAATAACAACTATAACTTAATTGTTAAACCACACCCTTCGCGTATAATGCTAGTAACGAGACCAGAAACCTTGCAAGAACTATAATCATACCGTGACCAAATGTTTGGCTCGTAAGGGGTTAATAAATCATTAGGGTTTTCGCATGAAACATGGGGAAACCCTCATACGAAACCCTCGATGTATAACATAAGCATGTCCACGAAACCCAAACCAAACCACAGTCGAGTCTTGCTCACTGTTATGCGACATTTACGCTACAAGAAAGAGCACATCGTGCATGTCGTTTCAAAACAACCCCCCCCCCACTCGTATCGCATGCTAGCAAGCGACTAATGACTAGTTAATACCTGCTATTATGGCTGCGTTTTTGCATGAAACAAGAGGTCGTTGGTGTCTCGAAATTTACGATGTGGAAGAAAAGAAACAAAAACAGTGAGTATACAAACTCACTGTCGTTGTGTCTGTTGGGCAGCAAAAGGGAAAAAGGAAAAGAAATAAAACGTGTACTCTATATACATACATATAATAATCCATGTTGTGAAAAGGGAAAACCTAGATATAAATTGTTAAGGGTGCGTGGGTGAGAACGGAAGACACCACAACCAGTGGCTGTCAAACCACTGTTGTTGCGTCGGTGGTGCAGCAAAAAGAAAGAAAAAGGAGATGTGCTTTATATACATACATGTGATAGGAAGGAGAGAACACAAAACAAGTGGGTATGAGCCCACTGTTGGGCACGTCAGGGTAAGCAGAAAAACAGAAAAGAAAAAGAGTGTAGGCCACATGTATGATTAGTATAGTATAGAACATGGGATACCTTATACAACTTACATATTATTTTACCATATGAAAATTTGAAGTAATAAGTGGTCGAACTTACATGTTTTTGAGCTCTCGAAAACGTTCCAACCGAATCCTAATGGGTTAGAATCTTTTTTTAACAAGCAAATGATTAGTGCGTTAAGCGGAGAAATCTAAATAACATTTTCTTATGACTTAAAATGTGTAACCACGAAACCGAGTTTTAAAAGAATAAATAAATTTAACACGGTTTATAAAAACGTATTTAACGCTAAAAATATTTTAAAATCTATTCGGGTTTAAATATGGAAAGTTACGAGAATAAAAGAATATAAAATATATATTAAATATATTATTATTTGGAAAGTCAAGGGATTAAAAATATATTTTTCGATAAGAGACTTAAGCGAGTTGAGCGAACCGTGACATATAAATTCGATAAATACACAAATTAATCAACGCCAAAGATATAAATAAATAAACGCAACGAGAAAATATATGTACTTAGTAACTTACAAATAATGTTTATATTTTCTTAGACAAATCACGTGAACTTTTGAAGATAAATCGCGACGCGTGATAGTATAGATTCTTGTATAGAAACTTATAAATGTAAAGCCGTCCCTAGAACCAACGGTTTAATCGACACTTTGAAAACGTAAAACGTTAACTCATAAACGACCATGCCTTCTTACCACCTGCATAATTCATTGCATACATTAAGCTTTAGAATGTAAACTCAGACTCTGTCATAATTATTTAGGTGTTTGACTGAGTTACTTTTGACGTGCATTGAACCACTATCAGTTACGGACGATTAACCGACAAGGTGAGTTTTCATAGCCCCTACTCTACTGTTTTAAATCATCTTTTGGGGTGAGAACATTGCTTATTTTAAACGTGTGAATACAAGTACAATTACTCATTACTGATTGGTCTAAGTCCCGATTTAACCCAAGTTGCTATTTGCCCGAATTATCATGAACCGTCAATCTTTGTGAGCGCGAATGTTATGGATAGATCTATCGGGATTGACAATCCCTGTTTGTCTTGGACTGACATTAGTCAAGCAAACACAGTTTCATTTGAGTCAGATTACGGGTGTCCCGGGTTAGACACCTGCAAGGGCATTCATTTATTGTTGGTATATGTTAACGCTTCGGTGTCATGAGCTTAGACAATAGTAATGCAATTTATATGACTTTGTATCTGTTATATCGTCATATGCGGGTGAAATCTTGTGATTCATAAACACTACATTTTCTGCTTAAACAAACCTATGAACTCACCAACTTTATGTTGACACTTTAGCAATGTTTTTCTCAGGTATTAAGAATGAAGATGCTATATGAAGTCTCATGCATTGCAGTCATTTTTCCAGTTATCTGAAGATCACTTGTACTATTTAAAAACGATGTCGTATTATCTATTGTATGCTTCCGCTGAATGTTAAACAATTTATTATTTCCTAATTCAAGTGATCTGTTTTCTTAAAACGTCTCATATAGAGGTCGTTCTGTATTGCTTAGAAGTATGATAATCATGAAGTCACACTCCCTCGGTTGCCATTATACTCTGATATTTTGGGGGTGTGACAGATTGGTATCAGAGCCCTGAGCTATAGAGAACTAGGTTGCATTAGGTAGCACTAGACTATAACTACTTATCTGCTTAACATGCTTATTATGCTTCTATTGTCTGTCATTGCTGGTTTCTCAATATGGGGTACATAGGAATCAACAATCAAAGGAGTACATATATATTAAAATGGGATACATGTGACATAGACATATATGAGATACATATACTTAATATGGGTTACATGTGTATTAAACATATACATATACTTAATATGGGTTACATGTGCATTAAACAGGCTTAACTACGCGTATTTTGAAACATACCTATATCCTTATTTCATATTTTCTTGTCTCAGCGACATGTCAAACTCAGAGGAATTGAGACACACCGGTAATAATACACTAGTACCTCCCAGACTCCCCGACACACTTCTCCAGGTGTATCACAGGAGACGTCCTACTCTCGGATTACTTGTCTTGCCATCTGTATCATCATTCTCCCCAACTATCAGACGTACCGCTCGTATATCTATTCCACCTATTGAGCTAAACCTTGCTGAACGTGCAAGAATTTCTTCTATTAACCCTGATGATTACCAAATTGATCCTCTTACTCTACCACCCTCACCATCATCCCCATTCACGATGGCTGCTTACCAGCGGATGATTGCTGAAACGGACCCCACCCAAAGAGAATAAGCTTTAACAGGAACTGGTCAGAATTCGATGCCTGTACTTGAGACAGCCTTGACCGTATGCATGACGCGCCTTAGAGGACAGTTTCATACCATTCTCGAGGACATGGATCGTTACCCAAATGCCTGTTTGGGGGAGTTAGAATTCTTCATGACACTGTAGGATGTGAAGCACCGAGTTGAGGAAAGTTCATTGGAGACGCTATCTGTGGACGAATTGATTACTCAACTTAGACAAATGTGTGAGGATACAGAGGATCATGCTAGTAATGTTCAAGAGGAAGCACGACAGAAGAGGAAGGAGGCACTTGAGGAAGTGATCCAGCAAATCTACCGTAATAGCAACTAGTTTTATTTCTATCCTTTGTATAACCACTAAGCTATGGGTTTGTCACGGCTAGTGAACTCTTGTATTCTCGTACTCTTTGAAATAAACATCGTGTTTGCGAATAATAACAGTATTGATTTCAAGAAACATGTCATTTGTAGTAATATCTTTACACGTATAATTTTCGTGCGTGTCATAACTGTCATCTTCATTGTCTCTCTTATAGAAAATGGCACCTGGACGACGCCCAACTGTCAACCGGAACCCTCCAGTTAACCATTCGACCAACCAAAACAATGTGGACATTAACAGTGGCATTGACACTCAGATGCTTAACCAGCTCATTGCCACAAGAGTAGCTGAAGCACTCGCAGCTGCCGCTGTGACTCATGATGCAAGCACTCAAGAAGAAACCAACCTAGGATCTAATTCTTCCCAGAACAAGACATGCAACTACAAGGAATTTCGTGCATTTATGCATGAAAAATTCTGTGGTACTAAAGGTGTTGTAGGCTTAACCCGATGGTTTGAGAAACTAGAATCTCAATTTGGGATTAGCAACGTTGTAGAAGGTGACAGAGTCAAATTTGCTTCTAGCACACTGCTAGATGGTGCTTTAACTTGGTGGAACGTGTATGTTCGTTAGGTTACTCTCGATACCGCTCATGCAACACCTTGGAGCGATTTCAAGGCTATGTTCATTCGGAAGTACTGCCCTAGGAATGAAATCAAGCAAATGGAAAACGAGTTGTGGAACTTAAAAGTGAAGGGTACAGACCTTACCGCCTACAATCAACGTTTCCAAGAACTCATCCTCTTATGCCCTAAAATGGTACCCAATGCCGACCGGTTGTTGGAATGTTACATCGAAGGTCTACCTTTGAACATCAAGGGTAACGTAACCTTGTCCAAGCCAGTAGATTTGCATGAAGCAATTGAAATGGCTCAAGGTTTGATGTACCAAGTGGTCCAAGAGTTAGGAGAAAACTCGGGTGACAAGCGGAAATGGAACGGAAACCACTACAACCCCAACAACACCAACAACACTAGTAATCTCAATCCGAACAAACGTCCAGAAACGGCAAGGGTGTTTTCAGATGGGCAAGGTTCTTATGCTGGCAAGTTACCTCACTGCGGAAAGTGTGGACGACATCACATTGACGCGTGCCCTCCTGCTTGTTACAACTATAGGAAGGCATGACATAAGACCAAAGACTGTCGAGCCCCACCTCGTCCCGTAAGCCAAAGAGGACCTGGAAGCCAAGGAGGACAGGGAAGTTATGTTACTTGTTTCGAATGTGGCGAAAAAGGACATTACAAGAACAAGTGTCCGAACAATGGGAATCAAGGCGGTGGAAATCAAATCTGAGTCAACCAACTAAATCCTCAGAACAATCAGAGGCAGAATCAAGGAAACCCTAAGGGAAATAGCCGAGCATCAACCAGTACTCAAGGAGGACGCAGAGTATACAGCCTATGTACTGAAGCTGCGGTGAAAGACAACAACGTGGTGAATGGTACGTTCCTGATCAATAATGTTTCTGCTTCAGTATTATTTAACACTGGTGCGGATAGAAGCTTTATGTCATATGCTTTCAGTAAATATATAGACATCCCTCCTACAACCCTAGATACTAATTATAGTGTGGAGCTAGCCGACGGAAAGTCACTAACCACAAAGTAGCCGACCGGCAAGTCGCTAACCACAAATTCCCATTTTAGTGGGTGTAACTCTTATCTTGCAAACTAACATGATTCAAAATCGGACCTTACTCCCTATAGAACCTTTTTTCTTTTTGTTTTTTTGTTTTTTTTATTTTTTCTTTTTTTTTTTTTTTTTTTTTTTTGGGGAAGTTTTGACGTCATCGTCGAATGGATTGGATGGACAAACATCGCGCAGATGTTTTTGTGTTATGAGAAGTTACATTCGTGTTCCGTATTGAAATGAGATGCTGATAATACAAGGCGAAAAGGAGCGGAATTAAAGTGTGATTCACAGATTTAGAAGTCATCTCAAGCATCAGGACATCAGAAGTAATCGACCAAAGGAATGTCAAGTGATCTTGATTCAAATGATGAAGGATGAGGAAACTGAAATCCCAGAAAGGCGAGTTAAAGATGTGCCTGTTGTCAGAGACTTTCCGGAAGTATTTCCTGAAGATTTGCCAGGATTACCCCTGACACGCCAAGTAGAATTTCATATCGAGTTAATAACCCCAGAGTTGCACATGTTGCACTGTGAACCATATCGTCTTGCTCCTGCAGAGATGAAGAGGCTAGCCGAACAACTAAAAGAACTTTCTGGGCAAAGGTTTTATAAGACCAAGTTCCTCTCCGTGGGGAGCACCAATCTTGTTTGTCAAAAAGAAAGATGGATCTTTCCGATGTGTGTATCGTATTATCTGTAAGTTGTACAAACTTACAGCGAAAAATCGTTAATTTTCCCCCCCCCCCCCCCCCCCATTACCAAGGTTTGGATGACTTATTCGATCAGTTGCAAAGGATCCTGCATCTACTCTAAACATTGAATTATGGGTCAGGTTTTCTTCTGTGTAAAGGGTTAGAGATGAAGATATTCCACAAGACTGCTTTCTATTCACGATATGGACACTATGAGTTCCGAGTTATGCCTTTTGGTTTGACCAACGACTGCGTTGTCATGGATCTCATGAACCGATGTGTGCAAGTCCATACTTGGATAAGTTTGTGGATTGTGTTCACGACGACATACTCATATATCACGAATTGAGAAAGAACACGAGGAAAAACTGAAAACTATTAATGGGAGTTTCTGAAGAAGGATGAACTGTTTGCCAAGTTATTCTATGTGTGAATTTTAGATCAATATGGTAAATTCATTGGTCTCGTGATTGATAGCAGTGTATTCACGTGGACCGGCTATGTTGAAGCTGTTAAGATATTGGCATCTCCAACTACTCTTCGCGAGATTTCGCCAGTTCTTAGTCTTGCAGTTACTATAGGAGATTCATAGTAAGGATTCTCTCCAAATATACGCTATGCCTATGGACTGAGCTCCTTACTCAGAAGAACTGAAGTTTCGATTGGGGTGATGAACAGGAAGAGGCTTGTTTCAACTATTGAATACAAAAAACTATGTGCTGCCACCTATCTTAGACTACCGGAAGGCCAGTGAGGAATATATATATATATATATACATACATATACATATATATATATACATATACATATACATACATATACATATATATATATTAGAAACGATTGTAATAGTTAGAAAGTGTCGGTCATTCTAGGTTAGCGGGTCTTAGTTTTATTCGTACAATTTGTAATAGTTTAGTAATGAGCCCGACCCATGGAGAGCCCACGACCGGCCCAAATACCTTGTAAGACACTATTTCTACACCTCCTACACTTAGTAGGAGGTGGTGATTTTTATTAAGTCAATATTATGATGTTTTGTTTCTCTCTCTTGAATCTCACCCACACATCTCTTTCTCTAATCTCTATTCTTATTTATTTTGTTTAAGCTTATTAGTATATGAAATGATTTTTTAAAAGGAACCTAAAATTGATATCAAGAGCCAAAAATGCTTTAGGAGTGTGTGTATTTGCTTAAAACTTTAATCTTGACTTTTTTTTTCTTGTTGTCGAAATAGATTAAATCATGGGTTTTAGTGTGTAAAACCACTTTCTTCTTGCAAGGGTATCTCTCTAGCACTTGTTATAGAGATGAATTTTGTGTTTTATAACAAAGTGACACAAAAAGATTTGAGCTTTATAAAGTTTTTAGTCTATTTCGTATGATTTTTTTGTTTACTTCGTTCTCTTACAATTTTTGATACTCTTAGGTGTGTTATAACATAAACGTTCCTATTTTTATTGCTATACACACGTTATAGAAGAGTTAAGTGCAAAAAGAACGGATAAAAAACATCAAAATTTTTGTTTTAAGTGGGTAAAAGAGACGTGTATTTTTTGCGAAACAAAAACTTATTTTTTGCGAAACAAAGTTAATTTTAGTGAACACAATTCTTGGCGAAATAGACTTTTTACTTGGTGAAATAGTTTTCTTCACTTCTTGGCGAGATGAAGGAGACGGATTCAACAGAAAAATTGACGAGGCTGTACATGAAGGAGATAGTAGCAAGACATGGTATACCGGTGTCAATCATCTCCGATCGTGATAACCATTTCACTTCAAGAGTTTGGCAATCTTTTCATAAAGCATTGGGAACGCAGTTGGACTTGAGTACTGCTTACCATCCTCAGACCGATGGTCAGAGTGAGAGGACCATTCAGACATTAGAGGACATGCTACGAGCTTGCGTGATTGACTTCGGAAATGGTTGGGATAGACTGTTGGGAATTAAAAGTCTTCTTTTAATGCTATTAGTCAATGATAAAAGAGAAGTTTCAACTAGAGACATTAATGTTGATTGAAGACATTAATGATGATTGTAGACTTTATGATTGAAGACTTTATGTTAATGAGAAGTTTAATTAAGGTGATTAATGTTGATTGAGGAGTTACAATTGATTATGGAAAGTATTGAATACATTTGATTAATGTTGACCACATAGTTAGAAACATATTGAATACTTAATTATGGTATTCAATATGGTTGACTAGATATGTTAGGAAAATATTGTAAACTCTAATGGACTTCTTGGTGTATAAAAGAAGGTCCAGGGTATAGAGTTAGATGATATAAATCATATAGAAGCATTGAAGCTTAATAGAAATCAATAGCAAAATTAGTATTATTGTTCTTCTTAATTCTTGTGTTAAGATTCCGCATTAACACTTGATATTCATAGTCAGTGTCTCTCACATAGTTGATTTGGATTTATTCAAGTTAGCTATTGTCTTACAAAGGCTATATAGATCCAAGACCAAGGACCTACAAGTGGTATCAGAGCCAATAGAGGGACTCTGAGTAAAAAGAATCACAAAAACCACAAACAAACACACTCTAATAATTCTTTACAAAATGTCTCAACCTGCTAATGATGAGTTCTTACAACATCTCAGTGATGATGAAGAATCAAACCATGACGATGCATCAGACACTGGTGTTGCACCTAAACAACAACAACAGGTGATTCCTCAAACAACTACTATCTTAAATATCAAACTCCCAATTCTGAAGAAGGAGGAGTATGATATATGGGCTATGGAGATGGAGCATTACCTTGAGTACATTGACAATGATGTTTGGAAGGTAATTCAGAATGGAAACTCCAAGAAGAAGATTCACTGAAAGGATGGTTTTATTCGAATACTTCCACCAGTAAACAGCATGCAGAAATTCAAGCGTTGAAAAGGAAAGTATGCTAAGAAATTTCTTAGTGAGGCAATTCCCAAGGAACATATGAGAAGAATTCATGGAATGATGTATGCAAAAGAAATCTAGGAAGCATAGAATCAAGGTTTGGTGAGTAATGCAAAATTCAAAGAAAAATGCAGAAGGCTATTTTTCAAACAACAGTTTTGAAGCCTTTACAATATCCTTCAGAAGGGTTAGAAAAGGGCAATTGACAGATTCCAACAATTACTTCTTAGTTGGAAGCTCAAGGGCTGAAGTATCAACTAGGGAGGGGAGAATGAAATCATAAGTTTCTCAGATCTTTGCCCCCAGCATGGTCCAATCTGGCAATGACTATGAGAACTAAACCAGATGTTGACACTTTATCTATTGATGATTTGTACAATAACCTTAGGGTTTTTGAGCAGGAAATCCAAGGTGCCTCAAAAACATCTTCAAGTGCTCAAAATGTTGCTTTTGTTTCACAAAGCAAAAGCAGCACTAATAAGGTTAAGTCTGGTTTTACTGGTGCCTACAGTACTTGCACTCCTTCTACTTCTTCAACCAATATTCCCTGAAAAAGAAGTTCTGCTGTCTTTGCTGATAAGTTATTTACTCCCTCTTTGCCAAACAATCAGAGGACTAGGACTTGCTTCATGAAGACCTGGAACAAATTGATGACTTGGACATTGAAGAGATGGACATAAACTGGCAGATAGCAATGATTGCTATTCGAATGAAGAAGTTCTATAAGAAAACAGGAAGGAGAGTTCGTGTTGATGGAAAAACACCTGTTGGTTTTGACAAAAAGAAGCTTGAATGCTTCAATTGTCACAACACTGGTCACTTTGCTAGGGAAATGTACAGCGAAAAGGACACATGTTGTAAGAAGAGGAGAGACTCATTTTATCAACACCAAGAAGCTGGAAAGCAAGAGAAGAATCAGATGGGCTTGCTGACAATGGATGATGGTATTGTCAATTGGGGAGAACATACTGAAGATGAAGAGACAAATCATGCACTCATGGCTATCAGTTCTAGTAGTGAGGTATCATTATGTTCTAAAACTTGCATTAATTCATATAATGAGCTTAAAACACTGTGTGATGAACAAATGAATCAGTTAGGTGATCAAGAAGTACAAATACTTGCCTATAGTCAATTGTATAAGAAACTAGAAGCTCACTTGTTATTTTCCAAAAACAGCAACTTTCTCTAAATGATAAGCTACAGTTTCAGGCAAAATGAAAATATGAAAAAAGATGAAAAACTTAAAAAAATATAGGAGAATTGGAATGACAGCTAGTAAAATGAAAAGGGAACAATTGCACGAAAACATTAGATTCAAGAAAGATTCCTTCTATATTCTTTAGAGATTAATTAATTCTGGCATGAGTTCAAATAGTAAAGTTGGCTTAGGGTATGAAATACAATCAAACAATGAGGTTCTAAGTTATGAGGAAGAAATGAATTTTTCTGTTTTTAATTTGTTCATAAGAGGATTCAGATGGAAAACCTTTGAACAGTAGATTTATAAAACTAATGATTTTAAAAGGTGTTCCACATCCCTAATTGGAGATTATACACCTACATCACAAGAAGAAATTGAAGAGTCCGTTATAGTTTATGGTAAAAAGGGACCTCAAGAGCCTAACCCAATGTATCAGATGATATATCTAGTGAATATTCTACGGTCAATTCAATGACAAGTGCAAGATCTATGGAACTTCCTCTAAACATTCTGTTGAATCCTGAATCTGAATATCAGTGTACATCCAGAAGGTATGTGTCCACACCTATAACAACAAATTTAAGAAAGGTATGACTGACCAAAATCACAATAGGTTTAACCTAGTTGTGTTTCACACATAAAAACTCCTAGAAACCAATCAAAGATCAAGCAACACCTAAAGTTAATAGGAAGAATTGGAATGCTATGATGAAAGCGAATCTAGGTGATGGTTTACTGCTTTCACAAAGAAGAAATTTTTGTTATTGTGGTAGTCTAAGTCATTGATCAAGATTGTGACTATTATGAAAAGAAAATAGCAAGAAGGCAGAGTATAAGAAACAAATGTTTTTTTAATACTGGTAATAGAGGCTGAGGTTAAGAAACAAAGGGTTTGTAATACTGGTAATGGGATGGCAAAACCAGTATGGACTAATGCAAACAGGGTTAATCATGCTAATCAATTTGTTCCTAGACCAGTACAACTTAAAACTGGTAGGCCAAATGCTAATTCTGTCAGGCCTAATGTTAATACTGGTAGGGTAAATGTTAATTCTGTCAGGTCTAATGTTAATACTGGTAGGACAAATGTTAATCCTGTTAGGCCTACAGTTAATACTGGTAGTTCTAATGTTAATACTGTTAGATCTAGACAACCAGTACCTACCAAGACCTCAAACAGTTTTAGTCCTAAAAGACCACAGGTGAATCTATTTAATCAAAGAAGGCATTTTTCAAAATCACATTCATCTGTAAGAAGACCCTTTGCAAAAATTATAGCACAAATGTCCCATTCTCATGCTGTAAAGGAAAATTAGGGATCTGCTGTTAAGACCTCAGCAGGTTATAATTGGAGGAACTCTAAACCACACTCCAATTGTGACAGTGGACCAACTTTTTTTAGAACTGTGAATGCTAAAGGTCCACAAGGCAGACCCAAGCCTGTAAAGGCCTGGGTCCCTAAGAGAAACTAATTTTCTCTTTTTCATGTGCAGGATCATCCACTGAAGAACATGGTAGATAGAGGTATATTTGATAGTGGATGCTCAGGGCACATGACAGGTAACAAGGATCAACTGGAGGATTTTGAAGAATTCAATAGGGGATCCCAATTTTGTTAAAACTGTATATTTTAGAGATCCACAAGGCAAACTCAAGTCAGCAATGGCTTGGGTCCCCAAGAGAAACTAATACTATTAGTTATACTCAAAACTGCTTAGTATAATTACTGTTGTGAGTATTGCACAAAATGTTATGGATTCTGTTTTCTTTGTCTGTTGAACTAACTTTTTGCAGGTAAAGAAAAGTCTTAAATGAATCTGTTATGAAATCCCTAGTTTTTAGGGATGGATATTGAGATAAGATTGCCAACGTTGAATGAAGTCTCAAGGAAATTAATGTTGTTGGTTCGTGATTGGGTGCAAGATTAGTACTGTTTGTGTACTTAATACTGCTAGCTTTAAAGATTAATGCTGCTAGTTTTACCCGATATCGGACAACACACATTTTGGTTCTCAGATGATTTAGACAAAACTGAATTACTTTCAGTTTGTTCTTAACTGAATTTATTATCAGCAAGTTTAAATGGGGATGAGAAGGTTTGTTGGGTGTTGGCTAACCACCACACAACAAATGGTCATCAGTTCACCATGCTTAATAGGCATAAGAACTGGCTAGTCCATAAGCAAACGGCTTGTGGTAAAGACTTCTCAAATCCGTTTATGGTTGACAATTTACCAAAAATTGTAGGGTTCTTAACTCACCTTGCTTCATGGTTAAGAGTTGGCTAGTCCAGGATCAAACAGTTCTTGGTAAAGACTACTCAAATATGTTGATAGCTGATAGTTTGCTAAAAACTATATGGTTTATCAATGCACCATGTTATGGCAATGAAGCATTGGCTAGTCCAAAAGCAAACGGTGTTTGGTAAAGACAAGTCAATTCCGTTGATGGTTGACAGTTTACCAAAAACTGTATGGTAATCAACTCACCATATTTTGCAATAAAGAGTTGACTATCCCAGAGCAAACGGCTACTGGTAAAGGAAAATCAAATCCGTTTATGGCTGGTAGTTTGCCAAAAACTACAAAGCCAACTTAGTTGGATTGTTGCTGAAAAGATGTTGCTGTTGAAGACATGTTGCAGAAGGATAGCAAAAGATGTCAAAGATTATTAAAGATCAAGATCAAGATTTGACAAAGTGTTTGGATACATCCTCCAAGAACTTAAGAAGAATAAACCGAAGAAACATAAAGTTAAACAAGTTCAACAATCATGTTTAGGGGAGGATTGTTAGGAATTATACATTCCTGACTTAGTACCGTTAGTTATATACTTAGTACCGCTAGTAATAGTTAGTACTGACAATACAAAATGTTAAGTACTGCTCAGATAGTTAGTACCGTTAGTATAAAATAGTTAGTACCGTTTAAGAGATATGCATGAGATATTATAGGAAAAGATATGCATTATCTTTTACGCGTTTTGTAAGCCAGGATTAGGGTTTTCCTTGGTGTATAAAAGGAACCCTTACGGCATAGTTAGATATATCAGTTTATTGTCAATCTCATAGTTAGCAATCAATATAAAAGCTTAGTTATCAATATTCATTGTTCTTCTTTGCATTATAAGTTAGATTCCGCATAACTTATAGTGTTCTTAATCATTGTTTCTCCTGTAGTTTGTGTGAATCTATTCATATTAGCTACAACCCTTAACAAGGTAGTAAGATCTATATTCAAAGGGATCAACAAGTGGTATCAGAGCCTGTAGAGAAACTCTGAGTAAGAAAAACAAAAACCAGTTATAAACCTCTATCTTATAAAATTATTCAATGGCTGGATCAGAAGATGATAATTCACCACTACTACCACCATCACAAACACCAACATAACAAACTCCTCATACTGTTTCAACCATCAAACTTCCTATTCTCAAGAAGGGAAAATATGAAATATAGGCCAGGAAAATGGAACATTATTTGGCCCATACAGACTATCCTATCTAGGAAGTTATTCAAAGAGGAAATGGTTCCGTGAGTGTCTCAACTGATACAAATAGTTTAATAAAGGTTCTGCCTCCCAAGACTGTAGAAGAAATTTTAGCCAGAGAAAGAGACAGAAAAGCAAGGACCACTTTACTTATGGCTTTACCAGAAGATCATCTTGCTAAATTTCATAAAATTACTAATGCTAAAGAGATGTGGGAAGCTATTAAATCTAGATTTGGTGGAAATGATTAATCAAAGAAGATGCAGAAGTATATTCTAAAGCAACAGTTTG
>BQNB010039569.1:0-47395 GCA_026074375.1 Tanacetum coccineum
TACTAATTGGATGGCATTAACTTATTTAAAAAAGGGTATAATATTTGACGTGACAAATACGTACGAAGAAGCATGCATACATCTTCATATCATAAATTTTAATAAACATTTTACTCAATTAAGTTATTTATTACGGTGTCATTTATTTTCTATAAATCTAATGTATAAATAGTGTTACCTTTTAAAAAATTGACGATTCAACGTGTTTTCAAAATTTAAAGATTTTATATTTTATAGCTGGAAAAGATTAAAGAATGGTTATAAACTATTCAAACCCTAGATCATTTGCGACTTCCTAAATAGTATGCAAGGTAAGGAAACTATAACGTAGTCAGGTATTATAGGGTAATGGTATCTACAAGACCGAAGTCTTGATGAGTCTCCCCGATCCTTATCCTTGCAACTAAATAGTACTTTTGCAAATTTCGTCATTAATAAAATTAAAATTTTAATTTTAAAAACACATTATGAACTATTCAATTAATAGTCCATAATAAATTTTATTTCATTATTATTAGTCATGTTTATATTTATTTTTTGAAAAAACCCTTTTATTTTCTCATAAGTCAAAACTTAAAATAAAACAATATAAACATAAAACTAATACATATAACACTTATTTAAAAAATACTTAACAATTAAGCCATGCAAATATCAATTATGTTCCTAATTATCTAATAATTAAAATATGTATATATTCATATAAGGCTCCTTCGTCCAATGATTTTGGCCACATCCATCGATATAATCGATTGCGTAAGCCATATATAAATATATACCACATTGCACATAAAATTTACGCAACTTTTAGGCCCCATTAAGACATATTTAAGGTCTTCCCTAGCTTTTATAATCGTGGATCTTACCAAATCAATTTTAATGTCTATGTTTTAATTCTTGATCATCATATTTGCATGAAACCCTTTTAACAATTAACAAGATTATATCATACATCATTTCATGATAAATTTGCATGAATTTATCATGGACAACGAATTAACAATTAATTTGAACATAAATTGATCAATTAACAATTAAACACATCAAGTTTTAATTTTATAAAATTTCGCAACCTAGAATCCGTCTAATTACATTTATAACCAATAAAGATTGGAACTTTATACATAACGATCGAATCGTTATGCATAAAACGCCCAAAGGTCTTAAAAATAAATCAAGAACCCTAATTTTGTCAAATTTTATTACTTGTAATTACAAATTCCACAGGATGGTTCATGATGTCACTATTGGGGTTTTACAACTATTAACTATTAAAGATCACGAGTATGCAGCACAAAAGATAAACACGTATAGAATATATAATTAACAAAGGGATCAAGAACGCGTACCTTTTAGCAATTAACGAATACACCATCTTGAATATGCGCGTGTGTATAAATCGAATACCACGCAAACTAAACAAGTTACCAAAGTAGATAACCTCTATGGTATACACACACTACACGTCACGGAGATACGCTAGAATGCTAGTACTTGTTTCATGAATAAAACACCCGAACATGATATTCTTGTTTTTGGTTCTTGGCGTCACACAACTAAATCCTAAGAGGGATATATAGCTGATTGCAGTATAGATAAGAATCGGTATATGCAATGCATACAACGTTTAGCATAATATATTATATATTAATCATGCATACGCATGATTAACAATACATGCATAATATATTGTTTCGTATTCTGAATTTGTCAAACAACAGGAGAACCAAGATAACATAATGGGATTTAGAACTTATCTATTGTCGAATGGAACTTTAGGGTTATAGGGAAAGGGATGAGATCATGAGAAAACCTAATTTTGGTAGAAAACCCAGAAAACCAAAAAAAAACCAAACAAATGCCCTAAAAAAACCAAACAGATGCCCTAATTTTTTCGGGCTAAAAATTGTTTTTTCAGGCAAATATGGCCTCGATTTACTCTCTGTAAAAACCCAAAAAAACCAAACAGATGCCCTAAAAAACTAAACAGATGCCCTAAAAAAATTTATATAGCCTGAAAAAATTTGGGCATCTGTTTGGTTTTTTTAGGGCATCTGTTTGATTTTCTGAGTATTCTGGATTTTCTAGCAAAATATGGTTTTCCCTAGAACCCGTCCCTATAGGGAAAAGTCGATTGACTTTTTATTAAAATATCATATATCTTTATCTACCGAATGAATGAGGCAAGGGGATATATATAGCCCCAAGACTTCTTCTCCAAGTCATACTCAAACACCTCCTCAAATTTCATAAATCGACATTCGGACCCCTCTATATTTCCTTGTTCGACCGGTCACAACCAATACCCCACGGGTTTGGTTTTCGTATTAACAAGTCATTTACTTGTTAATATCTATTAATTAATTATATCGTCTAACGTTATAATTTAGAGACCGTTTAATTATTTCGTGAAACATATTAATATAATTAATATACGATAAATATATTAATTACATTAATAAATGTATCCTTTTTGTAAACGCGTGTGTCCCCATAGGCTCACGTAATTTCTCGAACATATATTATTTAATATATGTACATATCTCTACAGCGCCCACTTGGACATGTCTCATATAATATAATAACATTGGTAAACGTCTAGCAACACACCAATGCTCTCTGGACTACATGAGTATACTTCATAAAGTCACAGTTAAATGATTTAAGCATTTATAATCTCTTTGTTTCTGATACCGTGTTAAAAATGGATATGGATCAATAGTCATTCCATTAATTAACGATTCTGTTTCTCATATATATGATTAATCTAGATTACCAAAAATTATTGAGACATATTTACCTGAGGTTTTGGGTGCGGCCACACGTACATCTGATTAACCCTATGAGGGGCCCAGTGGCATCATACTTCAACTATTAAAAGGAACAAATTCTTTATTGACTACAAGTGCCAAGTTATATGCTTCAAAACACTTTTGAAAATAGTCCTTATTAGCTACCTTATTCAGGATAACTTAAACTACATCAAGAAGGATTATCCACACATGCAAGACCTACTTGCATTTCAAGTTTAAGGAATTAGTAAATTAAAATCACTTACAAGATTTACTTATTGACGCCGATCCATAAAGTAATGATCTTGTTAGTTGGGGAAGTCTAATATTCATCTTATGAATATCATGTGAGTTTGGCGGACACATCCTTTAATATCTAAGATATCACCAATCACTCATATTTGTCTTAGTTCAACTATATTCCCATATTGTTGATCGACAATGGACTAATTTAGAATGATAAAATTATTCATGGATTAAACATGAAAATATATGACACAATTTATATTAAATATAACTTCATACCACGTATCTTTATCATTAATAAAATTGTCTTAACATCCTTTATCCAAATACTAAATAGATCAAATGCTTGATAATTTTAGTTGACGAATCATGCCTCAAGATACGACGATCGTACTTGCTGACAAGGCATAGATTTCATTAATTCCAACTAGCTTTGATCTTTAGGAATTTTTAGAATACTTATTTCAAGAATTCAATTAATGAAGTTGTTAAATATCTATGACAATTGTTTGTTTTTATAAATATCTTAATATTAACACACTATATCTCATAAGGTGTGTGACATTAACTATTGACAACAATCATCTTTTGCAGCTTCCAAAAGTGTAAAGTATTCTTATTCTTTAATGTATAATGCAACTATGCTCTTAGTTGAACACAACTAGTCCACATGGTCATCACCAAAAATAAAATCGTACCATGACTAGTATTGAGTGTCATCTCAATTCGATTTAGCAGCCGTGTACACAAACAACCCCATGCTTTTAAAATCCGTAAACAATGAATATTCTCTTAATAAGGTTTGGCACCTCATGAACTCCAAGTTCATTGGTTTATTCTAATTGCACAACAAATTGTTGCAATATATATCCTTAGATTTTCATTACTCTGGACAAATCCATAATCTCAGAAGAATTCCAAATCCAAACATATTCCATTAAAATATTCAATTCAATGATTATCTAATAACTTTCGATTAAATACCAATGTTGTTAAATAATCTTGCATTCATGCATGATACAACTATTATTTTACACAATATAATATACACAATGACTCTTTTAGTCTAACTTAAGATTTAATTCATGTTTTATCTTATCAAAAGATGTCTATCCATTGAGACTTTCTAATGGTATGTCATATTGTGTTAGATTTATATACCCTATAGCAATAAACATATATTTCAAGGTTGTATGTTTTATTTCCTAAATCTTTCAGGTGAAAGAAACCTGAACATAATACTCCCACTAGCTTTTAGAAATACTCAGGAGTTATCTTTATTTAATAATAAACATAAGATTATCCTCCTAGATGCTTGCAGTAATCCATACTTGGATTCTTGCCGCTTGTACACTTCATAAAGATTTAATGAATTTATAACCTCCTTTCATTACTAATCGTCCTCGCAATATTAATCATTGAATGAATAGTTTTGACATTCCATTGTCAAATTTAATCCATATGAACACTAGTATGACAATCAACCATCTTTATATAAATAATAATGCGCATAGAAAGAATATTTAATCACAATCAATTGTTTGAGTATGATTAAAAATATATCATAATGCATGCATTAAATATGTGCACAATATTATCCTTATGAGTTTGAAACCAAGAACCAAACCACTTGGGTTTTTCTTCTCTTTGATGAAACTTATTTTAAATTCACAGTCTAACTGTTTAGTTAAAGATCAATCAAGTTCTAAAATTGATTATTTTTGTGGACAACATCTTAACATTCATAGTTTGAGTCATTTATTAAATTCAAAGTTCAACAATGCATCTTAATGGTTTCACCATGATACCAAATTCAAAATTCAATTTATTTTAATGATTAACAGGTTCATCATGATCCTGTGACTTATATTCCTCAATATTGATATAACATTTATCAATCAAGTATTTGAGGTATCCTTGCTGATCTATGAAGAAAAATTATATCATTATAAGGTTTAACATTTAAAGCCTCGATATGATATTCACTAGTGTGTTTAAAAGGTTATGTATTCTGTATTTTTATCTCTTTCAGATCTAAAAATGCTCCCACTTTCATTTTGTAATTAAAGACTCTTCTATAATTACTTAGCATGTAGAGGGACATTACAAGATACATTGACAGTTCCTGAGTTTAGTTTGTTAATGTCATTCTTCATAAGACTTTTAACGAATTTAGAACTTCAATTTTAAGACTTAAAGGGAGTCATCATATTCCATAATCATGATGGAGTCTTATGAACCTTCTAGGTTGGAGTTATTTTGAGTATATACAAGACATACTCAATTTCAAACCTTGACAGATTTTGGAGGTAAAATATTTAAGTTATCAAAATCAAATAATTCTAAAGAATTTGATTTAACAGTCTATACATACCATGAATATGTGGTATTCTATGAGTAATTTTTATTGTGAGACTTTATCACAATCTTTTAAATAACTTAATACTCTTTAGGTCACATACTTATCAATTGTGTCAAACAAAATTGAATTTATAGTATTTCAAAAACCTATTTACATGCAATAATGTATACGGCTTTAACTAGTTCAAGAACTCTATCCATGTTAACTAGACATTATTTTGCCTTTTAACAATTCAGGACTTTTGTTCATGTCATAGCCATAAGATATAACTTACTTTATGTTATAAGTCTTTCAATATTTAAAAGACCTCATGTTTTTTAATTTACATTAAACATAAACATATTTAACTAAAGTAACTCTGAACATTAACTCTTGACTTCAATAGTAATTCTAAGTTAAACAAGATTACTTCATTATTTAGGACATTCCAAGATGACATAAACCTTTTACTTGAAGTAGTCTGTCAATCAAGATTATTTCATTATTTTGGACATTCCAAAACACATAAAAATTTTACTTGAAGTAGTCTTTAATTCATATCTCAACATATTGTTTCTTAACTTACGATCAAGAGAACCTTTAGTCATATTGTTATTGTCATGTGTTGTACCTTGCATACAATAAAGATTCTCCCACTTGTGCATGGCACAACATCATACATGTAGTTAAACAACACGACATTTATTTGTTTATATGGACAATATGATAGTGTCACATATATTAGCGTTACAAGTAGATATAGAACCACTTTGTTTAATAATAAATAGTACATGACTATCCTTAAAACCATGAGTGTCTATAGTTGGAAAATTATGCATTAATGTCGTGTTCAGAAATAAATCATGATGCTCCCACTCGATTTGACAACATTGTAAGTGTTACATAACCAGTGAAAACAAATAGTGATCTATTTATTTTTCAACTCTCTTTGAAACCCTAGCTGGTAGCAAGGTACTTGGATTTCAAAAATTCTACTTTGCAAATGAGGGACTGTCCATTAATGCTATTTATTAACTTAAAAATTGGGCATGCAATTTCCTCCTTAATTTGATTAAAGCAAATAACTAGATGAATCACGCTAGTTTGCCTTTACCAATTTTGCGGTAGTATTGGTATTTCCTAATCAAAAACTCATAAAGCATCTTACATTAAGATGTTATCATTCGATAGCTTTAAAAACATGTTCTCTAGTTATCCAAATGTCTTATATATTTCAAAGTATTCACCACCGAATAAGGGTGATGAAAACTATATGAAAATACAAGTTATGGAATCTTCTTAACATTTATGTTTACTATAAGGTTGATTACATAGGAATGAGTCTCCTTGTTCCTTACAAGGAAAGGATTCTCGGTTTGACTTCTTCAAGAAAGAAACAAACCCATGTTTACGGTTTATCGTTGCATTAATACTATTAATAGAATCGCAAATTTCAATTTTTAGTATTTTCGATAACATTCCTTAGAGAAAATTAACTACCCATGTTTAAACTTTTTAAACAATTAATTTTATAAAGGCTAGGATCCAACTTGACATACCACCATCACATCAGTTAATCTGCTAGCAATGGGGTATTCAAAAGGTATATGACGATTAATAATTACTACCGGTACAATTCCTAGAACCTTATGGGACATACTTTATTACACTAATATACTAGTAATCATGTTTCATCCCATCTATGCCTTGAGTTTAAGGTCTCATCACTAAACCGATTAAGTCGTCCAATCAAGAACTGTGATTATGTAACACTAACGTCTCACGAAATAGTGTATAATCACCTTGGGATTGCGATCTACATACGTCTCACGCATAATAAAAAGTATATGCAAGTGTTCTTACAAATTGGATGGCAACAACTTATTTAAAAGGGGTATAATATTTGTCATGACAAATATGTACGAAGAAGCATGCATACATCTTCGTATCATAGATTTTAATAAAAACTTTACTCAATTAAGTTATTTATTACGGTATCACTTATTTTCTATACATCTAATGTATAAATAGTGTTACCTTTTCAAATTAACGATTCAACATGTTTTCAAAACTTAAAGATTTTATATTTTATCGTGGAAAATGATTAAAGAATGGTTAAAAACCATTCAAACCCTAGACCATTTGCGACTTCCCAAATAGTATTCAAGGTAAGGAAACTATAACGTAGTCATGTATTATAGGGTAATATTATCTACAAGACCGAAGTCTTGATGAGACTCCCCGAACCATATCCTTGCAACTAAATAGTACTTTTGCAAATTACGTCTTTGATAAAAATTAAATCTTTTATTTGAAAAACACATTATGAACTATGAAATAGTCCATAATAAATCTGATTTCATAATTATTAGTCATGTTTATATTTATTTATCGAAAAACCCTTTTATTTTCTCACAAGTCCAAACTTAAAATAAAAACAATATAAACACAAAACTAATACACATAACACTTATTTAAAAACACTTAACAATTAAGTCATGCAAATATCGATTATGATCCAAATTATCTAATAATTAAAACATGTATATATTCAAATAAGGCTCCTTCGTCCATTGACTCCGGCCACATCCATCGATATAATCGATTGCGTAAGCCAAATACAAATATATACCACATAGCACATAAAATTTAACCAACTCTAGGCCCCATTAAGACATAGCTAAGGTCTTCCTTAGCTTTTAAAGTCGTGGATCGAAACTACATAAATTTAATGTCTATGTTTTAATTCTTGATCATTATATTTACATAAAAACCTTTTTAACACTTAACAATATTTATATCACATATCCCTCCATGATAAAATGCATGTATTTATCATGGATGCCGGATTAACAATTAATTTAAACATAAAACCAATCAATTAACAATTAAACGCATCAAGTTTTAATCTTATAAAATTTCATACAACCTAGATCCATTCAAATTAATATTAAAACCAATAATACTCTGGAACTTTTATACATAAGATCGAATCTTTATGGGCATAAACGCTCCAAGACTTAAAAATTAATCAAAACCCTAATTTTGTTAAATTTATTACTTGTAACTACAACATTTTACATCACGCTCGTGATGCCACTGTTGGGTTTTTACAACTATTAACTATTAAAGTCACTATTAACGCGCGGAAAAGATAACTACGTACCGAATATGTAATTAACAAAGGGATCAAGAACGCTACCTTTTAGCAGATTAACGAATACACTTGTCAGAATATAGGTGTGTGTATAAATCGAATACCACGCAAACTAAATAAGTTACCAAAGTAGATAACCTCTATGGTATGCACACACTACAAGTCACGGAGATACGCTATAATGCTAGTTCTTGCTTCACGAATAAAACAACCGAACACGATATTCTTGTTTTTGGTTCTTGGTGTCACACGACCGAATCCTATGAGGGATATATAGCTGATCGCAGTATAGAAAAGAATCGGTATATGCAATGCATACAACGTTTAGCATAATATATTATATATTAATCATGCATACGCATGATTAACAATACATGCATAATATATTGTTTCCTATTCTAAATTTGTCAAACGGGAGAACCAAGATAACATAATGGGATTTAGATCTTATCTAGTGTCGAATGGAACTTTAGAAAAGTCGACTGACTTTTTATTAGAATATCATAAATCTCTATCTACCGAATGAATGAGGCAAGGGGATATATATAGCCCCAAGACTTGTTCTCCAAGTCATACTCAAACACCTATTCAAATTTCATAAATCGACATTCGGACCTCTCTATATTTCCTTGTTCGACCGGTCACCCCACAGGTTTGGTTTTCGTATTAACAAGTCATTTACTTGTTAATATCTATTAATTAATTACATCGTCTAACGTTATAGTTTAAAGACCGTTTAATTATTTCGTGAAACATATTAGTATAATTAATATACGATAAATATATTAATTACATTGATAAACATACCCTCTGTGTAAACGCGAGTGCTCCCATAGGCTCATGTAATTTCCCGGACATATATTATTTGATATATGTACATATCCCAACATAACTATGGTACCTCGAAATACAACAACGAGTTTCTAGTTGATTTAAACCGTCATCTCAATTGACGTTTGGCGTAACGATCAGCCGTTATGGACAACGACTGGATTGAAACATGGTAGGATTGTCCCTTCTACAAAACATCAATTCAACTATCGTGTTGCAGATATGGAAGGTGGGAACCTGCACCAAAAAAACAAAAAATATGGTAATTAAGAATAAAAAAAGAAATACTTTTGTTATAACACACGAATCAATAATTATATCCGATAATGAAAGCTACTTACTATTATGTAATACGGTAAGCTTTGCTTGCAGAAGAGCATTAACAAACGCACCCATGTTTTCACATAAAGCCTCTTTTGTAAAACTATCATGTTCCAAATAGTTGTGCAAAATAATTATATTATGCGCCATAAGATGCAACAAATCAAATGCAACACGAACATAAACACAAAAGACTCGGAGGAATGGTACCTTTCCAAGACCAACATAAACAATAGAAAAGTCTTGTCTTTCTAAAACTTTATGGGTGAGTTTAGTTGCAACAAAGTTTTCTTAATTTTATTTCTCTAGTTTTCTTGAGAACGGAGTTCTCTTCTTTCTCCAAGGAACCTTTAGAATGAGAGAGAGAGAGAGAGAGAGAGAGAGAGAGAAGAGAGAGAGAGAGAGAGAGAGAGAGAGAGAGAGTGTGTGTGTGTGTCGAAACCTATGAAATCACTTCACTTTATAATTAAGAACAAGAAAAGTAGGAAGGAGATGTGAAGAAATGTAGAGAGAGAAAGTAGAGAGGGAAAGTAGAGAGATTAAGGAAGATTACTTGCACAAATGAAAGTTACAAATGACCCACTCCACTCTCCATCCATGGAGAGTGGTATTTATACCTAGACTAAAAGGCTTATTTGCCTTTAGTATTTCTACAGGCCGGGCTCGGGATTACTTGGGCTTTCGCCCGATACACGTGAACGGCTAGCTTACATTTAAGAGCCCGTTTACCCGACTAGCCTATTACAATGTATATTAATTAATGACTGAGACCTAATATAATTAATGAACGAACTTCTCGTTCGACTCAATATTTTTGAGGCTAACAATCTTCCCCGAAGTGAGTTCATTGTGACACTCCTTCGTGAGATCAATGAGATTGCTTTTGTCGTTGAGCTCTTGTGATCTTTATATCTATCTATGTTGTAGGATTGTTCCTTCATTCTTTATGATCTTTGATCTTAAGCCTCTATCATTGTCTTTTGACTTTGTCTTTTCGTTTGAGATCTTTAAATCTTTATCCTTCCATCTTGATCGTCTTTGCCACCTTGCGATCTTGTGTCTTGACCAACATGCTCATACTTTGCATCATCTTGAAAGCTTGCTAACAATTTCCCTTGATAGACTTGATATCTTTAAAGGAAGATCTTGTATATCAGAGTTTGTGCGGAAGTATTTGTCTTTAATTCTTGAGCTTTCATGGTTCTTTAATCTTGATGCTTATAGTATGTCTTTGTAGTTTAAGCATGAGCATGTGGTAATGAATCTGACTCCAGCTGGAATGAGGCATCACCATCTCCATCTATATGTATCCTGAAATAAAACAGTTAGCAATAAAGCGTGTGGACGAATATGGCTTTGTCATTCATCTGGATTTGGTTAGATTAACCTTCGGTTTCATAGGACCATTTTACAGTATAAATATTGTACCTGTGATCAGGTAGATTCAAAGAATCTCCTTGACAGGTTTTCCAGCTCAAAGCGTAGGATCTTCTAACACAGATGTATTAGATTTACCATGTTTGCTAGTTCTCATTACCGGAACGTCTCAAAGCAGACAACACAGTAAGAGTGATCAGATAGTTACTATCTTTCTGATTAAGCTGTCAATTCATTTCCTGGAACAAGTTTGATTCACATTGAATCGCACCATCGTTTCTTTCCAGTTGACATAAGTTTGATTCAGATAGAATCTAGCAAGTCACCTACCAAGAGCTTGTTTGATGCTAGCTCAAGTAGGATTTCCATCTTCATTGTGAGTACATAAGTATCACTCGGATGTTCTGGCACAATCACAAGGATAATGCGTAGGACTCTTATTAACAGCTTGTGAACTAATTGGTGTTCAACAAGTGTTAGTAATGAAATGTGTCCTAATGAGATTTATTTATTGATCTCTTGGCTCTAGACTCGATTAGTGCATTTTGGTTTTAGTAGTCAGAGGCTGGAGCAGACTGCCACCTATTCAATATCAACTATCTCGGAGTGAGAAAGTCAATAAAAGTCGTGTGTATCTCTCTGACAAATGAGACAAGTTTCTGTTGAGAGAAACCCAAATGGCTGGGGAGGGTTGTGCATTGCATCACTGGGTCCATGATGTCGTCTTCAATATCAGCAATCAACATTGTGATTCTGACAGCATATGTATTGACCCGGTTTCTGCCTAAGTTGCATGGAGGGCAACTTTCTTTAGACCCTTTATCCATACATTTCTTTTTAATTCTTCAACCCCTTCAATGCTTACCAAGACGTCATTACTAACACTTTGTTGTGATTGTTCCAGTGTTAGCTCAATCTTAGTCGGCATTCTTCCCTTATACACATTCATCTCCAATCATACCTAAGGACTGCTATTTCTAACTATGGAGTGTCCTTGGGTAGATCCCTCCGGTTCTGGTTGGATCATAGGACAAATACCTAACCTTACCACCTTATGACTTCAGAATCGTCGTGAAATAAGATGTTGTAGGGTATGAGATCGTAACCATAAAACCTTTTTCGAAGAGTATCAAGCACTTTGAGTCGATAAGATCACTTATTATTTTCAAGATCACATTTTAAATACATTTCTCCCCTTATTTTAAATACTAATTCACTTAGTTTTTGAAATACTTTGTGATTAAAATTTGTCATGAAAATACTATGGGAAAAATATTATTATACTTAGCATGAATTATATGGAACATTAACTTGCTCCCCCTCAATTTTACATAGGGTTGACACCAAAAAAAATAATACCAAGTTGTAAAATTAATATAAAATTGAGGGTTAGCATTGTTGAGCACACAATTTTGAAAGATTAGAAATTGTCAGTAAAGAATTCTTGAAAAATTGTGCTCAAACACTTAATCATCTTATAACATACAATCTATTGATTAGTCGTCATTATTACTTAGATGTTATTAAGACTTTTTATAATGTGTTGAATACATAAGAATTGTCATGTTATGATGTATCCAACAACATTAAAACATTGTTTTTCAAAAAACTCCCCCTCAAACATTGACTTATTTTGAGAATGACACCAATTGTAAAAGAATTGTCTTATAAAACTTTGTGAGGGATGGAGTGTTAAACACACAATTTTGAAAGATTATGAATCGTTAGTGAGAAATTCTTGAAAAATTGTGTTCAACTTTTTGAAAAACTAAATGTTAGAAGACTTCTCTTCTAACGCTAAGGATAAGAGCACTTATGCGTACACTCTCCTTTGTCGTTCGGGTCCGAGTTGCAATCTTAGAGTGATTACAAGTCATAAAGAAAAATTAGAAATGACATGTTTTGAAAACATTAGAAAATCTTGTTCGAACTTCATTTACACGCCCATGTCGATGTTAATCAACATTTCTATGTACGTAAATGTTATCGATTCCAAGAGACATGTCGAGAAGATTCTTTTTGTGAAACTTTTTTTGATTTTTTGATTTTGTATTTTCTTTTTGAAATTTTATATATATTTTTTTCTTTATAGAAAATATTTACATGTTGACCTCAGCATTGTTATGTGATGGTGGAATAGTAATTCCAACTCTTGTCGTGATGTAGCTGCCTTGTCTGCTAGAGGAACAACTTTTGGAACCAGCTTTGAACAGGACGGTTCATTGATGAGGTCGTGAATTTCGAGTTCTGAACTGTTATGATCAGAAGTCATTGCTTGTTCATAAGATTAGAATTCCTTAAAGCCTAGGTTTCTGAGATATCATTCTTTTCAGCAACCAAACTCTGAGTCCTTCCTTTTTAGGATTGAAAGATGTACCTGCACTTAAATTATGAGTAAATGCACTAACATTAAGAGTTTGTTCGCATTCATATTGGTTAGTGATATTGTCATTTGAACCATTTGTGGGTTCACTGTCAACCTTGGTTGTGCGAGATGTGAATATCTTTCCAGTAGGAACCCACCTAAGACCAACTGTCTTAAAAATTTTACCCGTCGGTTTCCACCTAAGACAAGATATAGGAGTCATTGTTTTCTCATGCACATTGGAAGTCTTTTTGATTGAACACCTATGTCCTTTTGGGATCTGTCTTTCTGGTTTCTTTGCAAAACTTGTTTGCTCTACGGGTTTGTTTATGTTCGTTGTCTTATTGGATGGAACCTTAGCACGCGAGTTGACTTTATTCAGGAATTATGTGACACAATGATCAAGATTTGCATTAAAGACACATTTCTGACATGTCAAGCAAACAAAATGTTTGGAGTCAGAAAAATTTCTAGAATTCCTAGAGTGTTCTACTAGGGGCACAGTCTTTGTCGTGACGCAACTAGTCTTAGATGCAGGCCAATTCCTAGACTTTTGGTTATTGATCCTAGGTTTTGGTTTGGTACCATTAGCTGTGCTCTATGATCTAGCAGAAGGCATCACACTAGGTCTTGAATTCCTACTACTTTCTTGTGTCTTTTTCTTAGCTTCCTCTAGGTAGTGATTATGAACCATGTCATTTGAGCTATACCTAGATGAGCCAGGTGCAATCATGGGATGAGGTTTTGCAATAGCAGATTCTCTTTCCTTAGGCAAATATTGTGTAGTTACTGGTTTTGACAAATTGTTATTGACATCAACTTGGGAGGCAAATCGTGGGTTTGAAATTCTAGGTCGTTCAGACTTAAACGCAGTTGGTTGTCTAACAACCGATTGGTTTCTATTTGGTTGTAAAATCGGTTTCCCTAAGATTGATGATTTTGTAAACTTAGTATTCACACTATTTCTTGTTAATTTTCTTAACTTATTTTTTAATGCTGCAATTGCAAATCCTTTTTCCTAAAGTTGAGCTTTGAAGTCATCATTTTTTGCAATCAACCAAGTTCTGTGTTCTATGTTCTTAACTCTCGTTGTCTTGATAGAATCATACAGTTCTTTGTAATGCTTTTTCAAATTCTCATTCTCCTTAAGTAATTTAGCCACTTTATGTTCCAATTTGATGTTTATTATTTCAATTACATCAATACAATGTTTAATCTTGGCTTCATTACTTTTTACTTTAGAAAATTGACCATGTTGCACTTCTTTTAAAGCTTGATTTTGATATTTAAGTTCAAGATTAACACAATGTGCTTCCATTCTTAAATTAAGTGAATTATTCGGTATCACAAGGTATTTCAAAAACTAAGTGAATTAGTATTTAAAATAAGGGGAGAAATGTAATTAAAATGTGATCTTGAAAATAATAAGTGATCTTATAGACTCAAAGTGCTTGATACTCTTCAGAAAAGGTTTTATGGTTAACGATCTCATACCCTACAACATCTTATTTCACTACGATTCTGAAGTTATAAGGTGGTAAGGTTAGGAATTAGTCCTATGATCCAACCAAAACCAGAGGGATCTACGTAAGGATATTCCATAGACAGAAATAGCAGTCCTTAGGTATGATTGGAGATGAATGAGTAAAAGGGAATAAATGCTGACTAGGATTGAGCTAACACTGGAATAATCATAACAAGGTGTTAGTAATGACGTCTTGGTAAGCATTGAAGGGGATGAAGAATGAAAAAGAAATGTATGGATAAAGAGTGAAAAGAAAGAAACCCTCCACACAACTTAGGCAGAGACCGGGTCAATACATAATCTATCGGTTTTCACAAAGATGAATTCTGATATTGAAACGACATCATGGACCCAGTGATGCAATGCATAACCCTTCCCAGCCATTTGAGTTTCTCTCAAAAGAAACTTGTCTCATTTGTCACAGAGATACACATGACTTCTATTGACTTTCTCACTCCGAGTTAGTTGATATTGAACAGGTGGCAGTCTGCTCCAGCCTTCGAGTACTAAAACCAAAACATACTAATCGAGTCTAGAGCCAAGAGATCAATAAAATAAATCTCATTAGGACAAAGTCCATTACAAACATTTGTTGAACATCATCAAGTTTACAAGTTGTTAACAAGAGTCCTACGCATTATCCTTGTGATTTTGGCAGAACATTCGAGTGATACTTATGTATTCACTGTGAAGATGGAAATCCTGCTTGAGCCAACATCAAACAAGCTCTTGGTAGGTAACTTACGCGATTCTATATAAATCAAACTTGTGTCAACTGGTAAGAAACGATGGTGCGATTCTATGTGAATCAAACTTGTTCCAATAAATGAATTGACGGCTTAATCAGAAAGATAGTAACTATTTGATTTACTCATATCGTGTTGTCCGCTTTGAGACGTTCTGGTAATGAGAACTAGCAAGCATGGTAAATCTAATACATGTGTGCTAGAATATCCCACGCTTTAAGCTGGAAACCCTATCAAGGTGATTCTTTGAATCTACATGATCACAGGTACAATATTTATACTGTAAAATGGTCCTACGAAACTGGAGGTTAATCTAACTAAATCCGGGCGAATGACAAAGCCATATTCGTCCACACCCTTTATTGCTAACTATTTTATTTTAGGATTCATATAAAGATGGAGATGGAGATGCCTCATTCTAGTTGAAGTCGGATTCATTACCACATGCTCAAGCTCAAACTACAAAGACATACTATAAGCATCAAGATTTAAGAATCAAGAAAGCTCAAGAATTAAAAGACAAAGTCTTCCGCAAACTCTGATATACATGATCTTCCTTTAAGATATCAAGTCTATCAAAGGAGATTATTAGCAAGCTTTCAAGATGATGCAAAGTATGAGCATGTTGGTCAAGACACAAGATCGCAAGGAGGCAAAGCCGATCAAGATAGAAGGATAAAGATTTAAAGATCTCGGACGTAAAAACAAAGTCAAAAGACAATGACAAAGGCTCAAGATCAAAGACCATAAAGCATGAAGGAACAAGCCTACAACGTAGATACAGACAAAGATCCCAAGAGCTTAACGACAAAAGCAATCTCATTGATCTCACGAAGGCGTGTCACAATGAACTCACTTCGGGGGAGATTGTTAGCCTCAAAATATTGAGTCGAACAAGGATGTTTGTTCATTAAGAATATTACGTCTTGGTCATTTATTTATGTAACATTGTAATAGGATAGAAAAGAAACCGGGCTCATTCAGTAAGCTAATATTAGATTTATTGCGGGTTTAAACCCAAGCAAATCCCGAGCCCGGTCCATGTCAAAGCCCTACACATCCAATGTAAGTGTATGGGTATGTAAACCCTTTTCCACCATGGAAAAGGGTGTTAGTTGTTTATTCTCTTACAAGCTAATAGTACATCCTTCTATTTTTCTCTCTCTTATTTCTCTCTCTAAACATCTTCTTATCTTCTTTCTTATTTTCTTGTTTAATCCATGTCCTAAATAATGGAGTGAAAATTATTATCGGGTTTCTGACACTTTGTGTTGCTTTCCTTTCTGACAGGCAACACAAGTATAGTCATTTTCAAAAAGCTTTGAAGGCAAACCTCTAACAAGGTTTCCCATCACAAGTTTGTTCATAATTTTAAATTTTATATGACCAAGCCTCCTATGTCATAAATTAGACTCATCAATTGTAGCCTTTGCAAAAAAACAAGTTAAACCTCCTGAAGGAACAACATTCTTTAGATCAAAACTGTATATGTTGTTCTGTCTGGGAACTTTAAACAAGACTTGACTTTCATCAAGTAGCTTAAAGTCAGGAGATAGAATAAGACATTCAGTCTTAGTGAAAAGAACACTATTTTTCTTGTCACACATTTGTGAGACAGAGAAAAGATTAAACTTAAGTTCCTTTACAAAGTATACATCTTCAAAGTCTAATTTCCCAGTCCTAATTTTACCTTTTCCAATAATTTTACCTCCTTTAGGACTTCCTTCAAATGCAACAAATCCACCATCAACCTCTTGATAATCTGTAAGAAAGGACTTGTTTCCAGTCATATGCCTAGAGCATCCACTGTCAAAAATCCCTTGATCCTGTAAAGTATATTGTGGATTACCCTGCACTCAAAATAAGAGAATTAGTTTCTCTTGGGGACCCAATCCATTACTGACTTAAGTATGCCTTGTAGATCAACATAGTCAAATTTTTAAGCATGTATGATCCACTATCTTTGGAGGTATGGTCAATAACATTTCATGTTGGTCTCCAAATCCAGCATGTTGAGGACTTAACAACATTTTTCCCATTTCCTACAATAGCACTAACTACAGCTTTTGGCCCAGCAGTAGTTACATTGTTAACCCTAGAAGTACTAACTTTTTCATTAAACTTATTGGTTTTAGCTGCTGATTTTTGGTTAAAAGCCCTTCTTACTGGTGAATGTGCTTTAAAATAAGAATATGTTTTGGGTAATGCATCATTCACTTTTCATTTAGGGGCAGCAGTATTAACAGGCCTGGCAGTACTAATTGATGCTGCTGCTCTTGGAGAGCTTTGCTTAGCAGTATTAACTGGTACTTGTCCTGACTTTGTTACAACTGCTATTGGAACAAAATTCCTTTTAGGATGTGAGTGAGTAAATTTATTTTGGTGGTTCACCCTCTGAGCATTGTTCCATACTGGTCTAATTTCCCTTTGACTAGTAACCTTTCCTAGATTATTCAACACATATTTTCCAACCATTTTATTCTCATAAAAGTTACAGTCCTTGATTAAATGGTTAAGACTTCCACATACAAAACAAGCTTTCTTATTGAACTCAAAACCATCCCCTAAGTTTCTGATCATTTATTTCAATTCCAATTTTCTTTTAATCACCCAAGGACTCGACTTTCCATAAGGTTTTCATCTTGCCATATGTGTGATGTTTTAATAACAATTTCTTAGTATTTTTATCTGATTTAACAAAATGATTTTAAGCATAACTAGGTTTATTAATGTTCAAATGAAGTCTAATCACACAATCATCATGACTATCTGACTTCCTCTCTTTAATGATGGGAGCAACTAGCTAACATCTTAGGTTGTTCCACAACTACCTCTACTAGCCAAGATGCATTGATTCAATTTCTAGGCACATTAGAGATAGTTTCACTCACATTAGTCTTATAGACAGAACTATCTAATCCAGCAAAGGATAAAGTCAGGTCTGAGGGCATGTAGTTCTAGTGTAAGGGAGGGAAAACTACATGAAATCCCTCAACATTCTTAAAACTATCATTACTAACTTGATATTTTCCTCTCATGCTCATTCCCACTACTATCAGATGCACTCTTAAAATCACTTCACTTTTATTCAGATGACATTCATGCAATTATGACAATCATGCAAATCATTTTTATTCATTTGACTGTCAAAACCAACACCAGACTTGTTATTAACACTTATTTGATTGTTTATTAGTTTAGTTAGCTTCATAGATGATGTTTCAAACTTTTCTAATTTTAGTTTTAAATCATATTTTTCTCTTAAAGCCTCTGCTAACTGATTTTTAAGCTCTGTTATAGAATTATCTCTTACCTTAACATGACATTTCAAAAATGCAATGTCTTCCTCATAAACAGCTTCATTTTTTTGATGAATAACAATTCTAGCTTCTAATGATTATAAGCCTAACTGATAAGCTATTATTTCTATATTAGCTTTACTTAGAACTTCACGTTGTTGATCAAACTGTTTTTGAAGAGATTGATAAGATTCTAAACATTCTTTAGAGCAATTTTGTACCTCAATATTTGAGCTTGATGAATTGGATGAACCTGAAGAAAAATGGGCCATTAGAGCAAAGTCTGTGGGTCCTTCTTCAGCTTGATATCTCCAATCATAACCATATATCCCATCTTGAACAACCAAGGCCTTTGCAGGAGTCTCTACTGGTACAATCCTTCTTGGAGCATCTCCATTTCTATGCCCCTGATTCCTTGGTGCCTTGCATTCTCTAGCAAAGTGACCTCTCCTATGGCAGTTGTAACATTCAACCTTTGTCTTATCAAAGCTAACAGTTTCTTTGCCATTAAAATTCAAATTCCTTCATGTCTTCTTTAAGAATCTCTTCACCCTCATGGTAAACATTGCCACCTGCCATTTGAGATCCATATCTTCAAGATCATCAGTATCAATCTGCTCCAGATCTTCATTATCTAACTGTGGACTATTAGATTGATTAACAAAGAAGGAAAACATGACATTATCAGCATAGGTTGAAGAAGAAGCTTGTCCCTTTGACCTAGCAGCAGGAACATCATGAGCAGTATTAACTGCTTCATTAGTACTGCGTATCATATGAAGACACAAAAGCCACATTCTGAGAGTTTGAGCTTGAGATTGATTGGCTTTTAATCTCAGCTTCATACATCTTCAAGTTGTTGTACAAATCTTCCATGCTCAACTCATCTAGATCAACTTTGTTACGCATGATCAAAGGCAATATTGGTTCCAAGCTGATGGTTAACTTCCCTTAAGCAACCTTAAGGATTTGCATATTCCAGATGCATAAACCTTCACCATGAATTTCCAATTGGCTGATGTGTTTCTGAAACCTATCATAGGTTTTATCCAGTCCTTCAGATCTTGATGTAGTAAAATTCTCATATTGCTTCTTCAGAATAGGGTTTTGTGTTTCTCCTTTGATTCTTTTATTGCTCTAACCTGGCCTTGATTGCTTCACATAAGGTAACTTTGCATCTTGATTCCAGAAACTTTAATAGGTGCTCATTCATGAATAGGCCACAACATAGTCTTTTTGCTTTCGATACATTCTTCTTGCTAGCATTTGTTCTAAAACAGTTTTGGGAGACTGAGACCATCAGTACCTAAGCTGATGCAAAACAGGTGCATCACAATCAAAAAATAACCTCCCAAAGAGCATAATCAGTGTGACTAAGATATTGCATCCATCTCATAGCTCTATAGATCATAGTCTCCTATTTTGAGTATAGGAAGTTTTAGTGCAGACAAGATTCCAACTGTTTGTTAGTTTCTGGACGGATTCCATCTTCTCTTTGATTATGAGATCTTGTGTAGATATAGTGTTCTTCTTATTTAGAGTTTCTCAACAAGCTCTGATACAACTTGTTGATCCCTTCTTGGACAGATCTTACTTAGCTTGTTAAAGGCCTTAGTTAAATTTGATAAATCCAAGACACTATAGTGAAAACTAAATTGAGAATATCAAAACTATGCGGATCAGTTTTGCAATAAACTAAGAAGCACAAGAAATAGTAAAAAACAAGATCTTTACTAAACTTTCAATATATTGAATACTATTTTAAATTACAAAATAGTTATGAATACTAAACTATGTGATTGCTATGCAAACTAAGAATAAACTAATATGAAAAATGATTTCTAGATCTAATGCCTTAGGGTTTCCTTTTATACACCAGAAAACCCGTAATGGTCTTACAAAACACAGGTCAAGTGATCATGCATATCTATTCTTAATAAGACGCATGCATATCCACTTAGCATTACTAACTATAAACAAAACAAAACCTAACTACATATATAAACTGGCAGTACTAACAATTTGTACTAGCAGTACTAACTAAGTTTGACAGTTTTTAATTCTTCTCATGGCAGAACTAAGTTGAACCAAGCAATACTAATTTATATAAGCCCTTATTCTTCCCAACAACAATTGATACGACAGTGATAGATGGCAATGGACATACCTGATTGGCGTTGATCACGAACCACAACTAAATCCACATACAAGTGATGTTCTAACAGTCATTACAAACTAACATACAAACATCAGGTACAAAAAAAGACTTCAAAGCATCCAATAATCCGACGGCCAAGTACAGTTAGTTCACTATTTTAACCCCAATGCCTGATGTACGGACATGAACCAACTACTCCCAATTAGTCAGGCTACACAACATACCAGATCCATGTAACTTCCACATAAAAATACTGAATCTCATAGGCCGAAAACACATCTTCCTGTTCCACTATAATCCATCGCATGGAAAAAGGAGAGTAGACTTTTATTTTGATGACATACTTGACAAGCCTTTACAAATCACCAGTGGCTCCGAAACACAAACAAAAACAACAGGTGAACACAACCATCATTTTATTTATTTTTCCATAGAACGTCTGCCTTATGTGCAAAATCTAACCTATTTATCTTACTCCGAAACAGGAGGGAACGAGCTAATCTCATCTGAAATAGAAACACTTGAATTTCTCTCAAAAGAAATACGAAGCAGTGGAACAACACATATACCCGAAACACCTTCCCATCTGATTGCAGGTATAGGAAAAAAAACAAACAAGGAAGTCATATTTGTTATATCAAATCAACATGGCATAACATTCGACCTATAACCCTATTACAGGCAGCCCAATAATGGCAACACCAACAACAACTAAAATAACTCTCCAGCTAAAGGGAAAAGCAAAAATAAGCTCAAAAGAAACATGTAGCAACTACGGACTTCAATATTCATCTTTGAAACTAAAAAACATATGTACGAACTTCCGCACTAACTGTCTACTACCCACAGGAACACCGACCCTGCCAGGTTCAGTATCCACCAAAAAGCAACCACCTAAAGAACCAAAAACAGGAGTCGCGCCAGCTAAGAAAACATCAAAGCGAGTACTCTTCCCAAACGAACAAGAGGACAAGAACAAGGAAAAAACATACTAATGGAAAAGATGCAAGCCACTTTAGTAATAACATGACTAAGTCTTAGCAGAAAAAACTAAGTCAAGAAGTCCAAACTATATAAAATCAGATGGCATTCCCCTTTTGTAACCTCTAAACAATAATGTAGCTAGTTAGGGATAAAAGTAGGTAAGCCCTGGAGGCCGTTTAAGAGAACACCAAAACAAGCTCTCTTTTGCACACCCTAAATAGACATGTGCTACTCTCTTGAACACTACAAGAAGCAAATTTTGTAGAAACATAACGGTCAATAGACAAATCTTTCGACAAAGTCATGAACTAAGCTGTATAACTACAAGAAATGATGCATGAGTTTGTTCTAAACACAAAAGTACACGACATTGGCAATTCAAACGACAAACAAAGCTCAAATCTTGATTTTTTTTCATACAATTTTCAAAAAAAAACAAAACAAAAAATAATCTTGTAGTAAACCCACAATCACTACACAACCTTGAGCTCTTGATACCACATGTTATGTTTATCACTTCACATAACACACGAAAATCAAAGAAGAAAAGTAGAGAGAGATGGGACGAAATTTGGGAGAGAAAAAGAGAGAAAAGAAAAAATGGTATACTTGTACTAGAAAGAGAGAAAGAATTATCCAAGCAACTCCCTTCACCTTGTGTGGTGAAGGGTATTTATACATGAGAATAGATGGGCCGGTTCCTAATACACGTGGGCTTTAAGCCCGACACCTAGGCCCAATTAGCTTAATTAAATTCTCGTAAAACTACGTTTTCCTATACAAGGCTCAGGAGTATTTAATGACCATCACTTTACTAAAATCACGGCTAACAATCTCCCCCTAAGGGGTGGTCATTCAATTATGGATCCTTCTTGTAACGTCTTGAGTTTTGGAGCCTTGTATTCTTGGGAATTACTTTTAACATTCCATTTGTATGCTTGTGTTCGTGGATCTTGATCTTTGACATGATATCTTTTAACAAAATCTTGATATCTTGGTCTTTAGCCTTAACTTGTCTTGTGTACAGAGATCTTGAAATCTTTATCCTTGAGTCACTATGCCACCTTGCGATCTTATGTCGTCACCCTCATGCTCAAGGTCTTAAAAGCTTGCTAACAATCTCCCTCAACATTTCCTTTAACATGATTACTTGTACCACATAATGGAAGAAGTAGTACTTGATCCACTTGTAAGATGTATCTTTGTTATTGCATAATAATCTTGTAGATTGTGTTCCTTTGAGGAAGTGCTCGTACATCAGAGATTTGCGAAAGACCTTTACGTTTGTACTTGAGCTTTCATCATGTATTTTCTTTATCGATTGAGCATGAGGTCTTGAATCTTAACTCTGCTGGAATGAGGCTGCAACACCATCATCTAATCCTAAAATAAGACAGTTAGCAATAAAAGATGAATTTGGCTTTGTCATTCATCTTGAGTTCGGTTGCAATAACCTCTGGTTTCCCGTTTTATAGTATAATCACTATACCTGTGATCAGGTAGATTCAAAGAATCTCCTTGACAGGGTTTCCAGCTCAAAGCGTAGGATCTTCTAACACAGATGTATTAGAATTACCATTCTTGCTTGTTCTCATTACCAAAACGTCTCAAAGCAGACAACACGGTAAGAGTGAATCATATAATTACTATCTTTCTGATTGAGTCGTCAATTCATATACTGGACCAAAATCAATATCCAGTTGACACAAGGTTGATTCATTTAGAATCTGGACTTGATCATCTAGAAATCATCGCAATCACCTAACGCATAGGCTGTTGATGTTAACTCAGAAGGATTTCCATTCATAAGAAGGATTTCCATCATCATTGTGAATACTAAAGAGTATCACTCTGATGTTCTCGCAGTTATCACAAGGATAATGCGTAGGACTTTTTGATATCAAATGTTGTATAATGATGTACGACATTTTGTATATTGGAATTTATGTCCTAGTAAGATCTTTGATGGATCTCGTTGGCTCTAGACTCTATAAGTGCACATTTATTATTTAGTAAACGGAGGCTGGAGCGGATTGCCATCTTTTCAATATCAACGATCTCAGAATGAGAAAGCCGATAGCAACGTGTTGATCTCTATGAGAAATGAAACAAAAATCTTTTGAGAGATTCTGAGTGGCTAAGAAGGGTTATGCATTGCATCACTGGGTCCATGATGTCAGTCTTCAATATCAAATCATCTTTGTGACTACCGATAAATTATGTATTGACCGGTTTCTGCCTAGGGTTGTATGGAGGGCTTCTTTCTTTTCACCCTTTATCCTTACAATTCTTTTTCATTCTTCAACCCCTTCAGTGCTTACCAAGACTTGATGACTAGTACCTTGTTGGGTTTGTTCCAGCACTAGCTCCATCTTAGTCGGCACTATTCCTTATTCTTACTTTACTCCTTTTTTCAGTCATACCTAGGACTTCTACTCTATCTAATGGAGTGTTCCTAGATAGATCCTTCCGGTTCTGGCTGGATCATGAAACGAATATACCTAACCTTAACCACCTTATGACTCCTTGAGAAACAACAGTTGGTCAGTCTTTGTGTATTGCCATAAAGATCTATAAAACCATTTGATAAAAAATCAATCAACGTGTCTGAGAAATTATTTAAGACACATTGAGTGTTTCCAGTGTTACCAAAAAGCTCCCTTACACATATGCACCATATTATGAAAGAGTTTTGCACATACGAGGTTTGGGAACACACTTATAGATTGAAGATCGTATCCGTTATTAATCCATTTTGATCACATTTTAATCACTATTCTCCCCCTCAAAAATTGCATATGTGTTTACAATTTTAGACAATTAGTGAATTAAAAACAAGTTAATGTCCGGAATTCACGTGAGCCTAACTAAGTCTAGGGAGAACATGAGTGCATGCAGAATGAATCATATTATTATATTCCCCCTCAATTATAGAATAGAGTGAAAACTTAGAGTGGGAGTTTGTTGAGCACACAATTTTTAAAGAATTTGATATTTTCTTTTTGGAAATATCTTGAAAAATTGTGCACAACAGGAAAATGATGTCAGATGTATCTTATTAATTATCATTTCCTTAATGCTTCTCTTGAGCATTCAAAACTTTGAATGTTTATATGACATTGCTCAAGACCGAGAAGATATGAACTTCCCGTTGTGTAGGATAAATGGACATAAATGAACATTTTCCTTTCTTTGGAGACCGAGTCTTAAGCTGACATTTACTTAGAAGTCGTAGAGAAAAAGCTTGAAAATACATGTTTTGAAAGCATTTGAAACTCTCGCTCGAACTGCATTTACACACACGTGTCAATATTAATAAACATTTCTAGGTGCATAAATGTTATCGATTGTCGAGAGACATGTCGGAGAAGATTATTTTTGGTATTTTTGAAATTGTTTTTTGATTTTGTATTTTGCTTTTATAGGTTTTATATTTTTATATTTTGTTTTTCTGATAAAATATATACAAGTAGTTACCGATATTTTGCAAGACGATCAAGTTCCTGAGGAGATAAACTGCGCATACCAAGGCGACAAACCAAATAGTTGAATCGATCTACTAGAAGAGCTTTGGTGAAGAGGTCGGCCAATTAGGAATCCGTCTTGACAAATTACAGTTCAATCATACCCTTTTCTACGTGTTCCTTTATAAAATGGTAGCGGACAACAATGTGTTTTGTTCTTGAGTGTTGGACCGGGTTGCAGGATATGGCTATGGCTGATTTCGAATCACAATAGATTGGAATCTTGTTGAAGTGATAGCCATAATCCGTTAACTGTGTCCGCATCCAAATGACTTGGGCACAACAAGCGGATAGAGACACATATTCTGCTTCCGCGGTTGACAGCGCCGTACAGTCTTGTTTCTTTGAGGACCAGCTAACCAGCTTTTCACCTAAGAATTGAGCTCCACCGGAAGTACTCTTGAAGGTGTCTTTACATCCCGCATAATCAGCATCTGAAAATCCGGTTAGTTCAAAACCAGAATCCTTCGTATACCAGAGACCCATATTAACAGTTCCCCGGAGATAACGAAAGATCCTTTTAACCTCTTTGAGGTGCTTCTCGGTTGGCTTAGCCTGGTACCGAGCACATAAACAAGTAGCATGTACAATGTCCGGTCTACTAGACGTAAGATACATTAGGGCACCAATCATGCTACGATATTTCGTTGCATCGACTAGAGACCCGTGTTGATCTAAGTCAAGCTTATCTTTGATCTCCATTGGAGTACCAACGGGATCACAAGATTCCATTCCATATTTTTTAAGTATTTCAAGCACATAGATGGACTGGTTTATGAAGATGCCACGGGGGGATTGGTTAACTTGTAAACCAAGGAAAAACGTCATTTCCCCCATCATCGACATTTCAAAGCGGCTTTTCATGAGGTCAGAAAATAGTTGGGTATACCTAGGGTGTGTAGAACCAAAGATAATATCATCAACATAGACCTGTACCACTAAGATGTCGTCGTCGAAGCGCCTTATAAACAACGTTGGATCAATGGTGCCTTTGAAGAAGTGATTCTGTAGGAGAAACTTTGACAATTCGTCGTACCAAGCCCTTGGTGCTTGCTTTAGCCCATATAATGCCTTCTTTAGCTTGTAGACATGGCTTGGATGATCAAAATCGATGAAACCTTCAGGTTGGCACACGTACACGTCTTCTTTTAGCGTACCATGCAAGAATGTAGTTTTCACGTCCATTTGAAACACCGTGAACGATTTATGTGCAGCATATGACAAAAATATCCTGATAGCTTCCATTCTAGCAACCAGAGCAAAGGACTCTTTGAAACAATTCCTTCCTCTTGGCAGTACCCTCTCACAACCAGACGAGACTTGTTTCGAATGACCGTTTTCTATTCATCATGCTTGTTTTTAAATAACCATTTCAGCGTAAGAGGTTTTATGTTATCCAGAGGAGAAACTAACACCCACACATTAAGCCTTTTGAATTGGAGAAGCTCTTCTTGCATTGATTCAATCTATGCAGGGCCAGTTATAGCCTCTTTGACATTTTTCGGTTCCATAGTGCTTACAGATAATGCATACATGCACATGTCACCATCAGATCGGAGTTGATTCCTTATCAAAACTGGTCGTGAGGGTTCTCGTATCACTTGTTCTAGAGGGTGATCCTTAGTCCATTGATATTCAAGAGGGTATGGTTGGTAAAACGTATGCATGTTTGATGGATCCACATATTGTGAAGATGATGATTCAACAGCACTTGTGGATAGAGTAGCAAAAGGGTTGACAAACTGATTCCCATCGAGCATAGCATTTGGAACATTATCAGCAACTATTTTGGGTTAGAGTGGGGCTTCATTATCTTGTTGCTGAACATGTTGTTGTTGTGTTTCGAGCTCGTCAACATCCTGTGAAGTGTTTGGAGTATTTGGAGCTTGAGAGGATGAATTTGTTGGTGTCGGAGCAGAGTCTGCTATTGCTGTAGATGTCGTTGTATTCTGAAGAACTTGAGGTGCTTGAGCATCTGGAACAGTTCTTGGAGCAGCTGACGGTTGACCACCAAGATAATCATCATATATAGCTTCGAACAGTAAATCCAAATCACCTTCAGTTGGTTTTTGAGTTGTTATTGTTGACGGAGCATAAGTAAGATCGAGTCCTGAACTGATTTGTCCAGAAGTCATACTTTGAAGCCCGGGTTTTGAACTGCTTTGTTCAAAAGCCATTGCTGAAAGCTCATCAAATGTCACATTCATTGTCTCCATGATTTTCTTTGTCCTTCGGTTGTAAACTCTGTAAGCACAGGAATTAGCAGAATAACCAATGAAAAAGCCAATATCACCTTTTGCACCAAGCTTCCCAATATCTTCACGGTCATTCTTGGGATAACAGAGAGCCCCGAATACATGAAGAAAGGAGATATCCGGTTTTCTGCCGTTAATAAGCTCATATGGTGTTTTGTTAAATCGACGGTGAATAATGGAGCGGTTTTGAGTGTAGCACGCAGTAGCAATCGCTTCAGCCCATAAGAATAACGGTGCACGAGAGAAAATCAACATTGTTCTAGCAGCCTCCACTAACGTCCGATTTCTTCGTTCCACTACACCATTTTGTTGAGGTGTTCTAACAGAGGACGTTTGGTGAGAGATGCCAACACTATTAAAGTATTCTTGAAGCACTTGATTCTTGAACTCAGTGCCATTGTCGGTTCTTACTATAATGACTGGAGCTTGCAAAAGGACAGTGATTCGCTTCAGGAAGGTTTTAATCACTTCTGGTGCTTCATCCTTTGATCTGAGAAAGTGAACCCAAGTGTAACGAGAGAAATCGTCCACAATCACCAAAACATACCGCTTTCCATTTATGCTTGCAATTCTCATTGGACCACACAAATCCATATGAAGAAGGTGTAACCTTTTCTTAGAATTTGGAACAGGTTTGGGTGGATGAGATGCTCTTTTGCTTTTTCCTTGCTCACATGAGGGACAAAGATGTTCTTTATGGTATTTGAATTTTAGAAGACCGGTGACAAGATCATTTCTGGCAAGGTCATTTATGGTGTCGAAGTTGAGGTGGGATAAACGTTGATGCCATAACTATGACTTAGTAGACGTAGCACGAGCCATGAGGCAAATTGGAGATGTAGAGGCCATTTCATGGAGATTGATGGTGTAAAGGTTTGTTGTACGATTTCCTTTCAACAAATCAACTCCTTCTAGATTTCTAACGAAACAGGTGTTTTTTCTGAACGCGACCTCCAAATCTGAATCACAAAACTGTCCAACCGAGAACAGGTTGTGCCCCAAGCCCTCAACAAAATAAACCCTGGTGATCAAAATATTTCCCCATTGAAGATCACCGAAACCCAGAATTGCAGCAACATGATCATTTCCAAAGCGGACAGTTCCCAAGAACTTCCAGACGAAATTTATGAGAAGCTTCAGATTTCCTGTCATGTGCTTTGAACATCCCGAGTCTACGCACCATAAACAGATTTGAATGACCTGCCAAAGAGAAAGTAGAGTTTGGAAACCATTTGCTTTTAGGTTCCTGAGGGTTAGAAGTACATGCATTATCACCATTTGAGCAGTCAGAGTGACTCTCAACATTACTGGATTCAATTATTTTTCCTGTAAGGTCGAAAATTCTACCAGTTGGTGACCACCTAAGGTAAGTTCTAGGTTTCCTAGGCTTAGGTGAAGCAAGTCTTACATTGGACCCTACGTTCTTAGGTTTCCAGACCTTTGGCTTTTGTTTCTTACCACGAGAATTCATGTCATTCACATAATTAAGCACACATGCATCATGATTAGCAGTAATTAAACATTGCTTACACATAGCACAAACAGCTTTAGATTTATCATTCCGAATAGCAAGCTTAACGTTATTACATTCAGATGACATATGTTTCATTTTCTTAGAAAGTAGTAAATTCTTATGGTGTTCTTCTACTTCAAGTTCATTATTCTTGCTGCAACTACTCTTAGACACAGAGGTGACCCTATCATTCTTTGTATTGCTCCAAGGTTGTGACCTTCTGGTCTTAGCAGTGTTGTTTACTCCTATAGAAGATAAACCATTTGAGTCAGAATTAACTTCTTTCTTAGTGATGACATGAGGTTGTCGGATTTGTCCTAAGGTTTGCTCTAACTTTGTTGATAGGCACAATTTTGTCTTCCCTAGAAGTCTTAGAAGGATTAATCCTAAACATTCCAGGGGCAATTACCTTAACATCTTTCATAACTTTTGATTCTTATGGAGTGGGTATCGAGTTAGAAGTGACTGGTTTGGACAAAGCGTTTGTCTTATCAACTTTAGGGAGAACTGAGGTTTTTGGAACAGGAGTGACAGAATATAGTTTTGGTTTATAAGAAGAAGAATGTGGTTTTCCCAAGATTGATTGCTTTGCAAACAAAGTATTCACACTCGTACCTTTGATGGTGTTCTTTTGTTCAGAAACCTTATCAAATAACTGAGCTCTTAGCTTAGCATTTTCATAAATGGAGTCCTGGAGTTGTGTTTGCAAAGAGTCAGTTAAGGTTTTGGCCTTAGCACGTGTCACTAAGATAGAGTCAAACAAGTTTTTTGTATGTAGTCTTAAGATGAGCATTTTCTTTTTCATAATTCCGAACCTGAAACTCTAATTCTACATTCTCATTTTCTAGTTTCTGAGACAAAGGATCAAGGGTATTTGATACACATGGAGTATCCTTACTTTTACCCTTGAGATCTGCCAACTGATCTTGCAACCGTTCGATCTTTTGATGCATGTCGTTGTATGCTTTATCGTATGAAATTTTGTCATATTTGCATTCTTCACATTTTTTGGACCAATCATTCCAAAGTTTAGCATATTCATTCTCCTTTTTAATGATACAATTTTAAAAGCATTCTTTTGTACATTCAAGCTCAGTCCGGAGATCGGATGTTTCAACAATAGTATGATTGTGCACAATAAACATAATATCTTAACTGACAGCTACTCTCAAGAGATGCTTGATTTAAAATTCCAAAGCCTTGTGCTTGGCAAGAGATTCATTAGCTTCGTTTGCAAGAGATTTAAAGTCTCAAAAAATTAGCTGCTTCCTTAAAAAATTGTATTTTTTAAATTTTGAACTCTAGCATCAACTTGGTTAAAGATAGGGTAAATTATATCTTTTACAATTTTAAGAAGCTCTTGATGAGCAGAAGACGAACAATTGTGTATATCTAAAGTCATTTTTTGTTTGATAACATGTTGAAGAGTCACAATGGTGCTTTTTACCTCATTTAGAAATTTTCGTGCAACACTTAGAGAAGTATCATCCGAAAAATCTTCATTTGGTATTGAAACTGATTTAGAAACACTGGCCATTTTTGAAGTATTTGAAAAATACGACTCTTCACGTGACTTGGCCTTTTGAGAAATAAAAACCTCTGAAAGGTTATTAATCTTTTCATAATTTGCCGGTTTTATTTCTTTGTTCAATTGTTTCATTTTTAAGCGACTCTCTTGAGCAAGTTGCAGTGTTTACTCTGAATCGTACACAGCAGGAGGATCATGCTTTTCTAATAATACTTTGCCATTATGTAAACTCTGTTGTTTCTGCTGAGCTTGCTTGAGATAAAAAGGATTTTGATAACCCAAAGCCATTTTATGTTCGGTGTGGTAAAATGAGTCTGGCTTAGGTGAAAGCATGTGCATCGTTTGAATCGATTGACCCGTTTTGACCAAAATGTTATCTAGATCCTTTATCTTATTCTCAAGTTGAATTTGTTTATCAAGAAGCTCTTCTTCGCTTATTTTGAAATCAGACTTCAACTTTTTATTTTCTTCATTAAAAAGGAAACATTTGACTTTTCTCTTGAAAGCTGGTTATTTAAATTTGCAACTTACTCATTCAAAGTCGTTATCCTTTTAGTAAGACATCGCTCTTGATAAACAGACTTTTGATAACACCTTTCAAGTTTATCATATTTTTCTTGATTAATTTCAAAACACTTTTCTTGATTTTTATATCTAGCAAGCTTAGTGGTCAAGTCAGCATTCGTTTCTTTTAGTTTACGATTGACCAAGTTGAATTTCTCAACTTCAATTGCCAAATTATTATATAATGATTCAAAATAAGCACGTGTTTCCTCAATCATTCAGTTGGAACATGGTGTGAGTTCTGAATGGAACTCGAAGTATCATTATGTTACTTGTATACTGCTCCTCTTGAGTAAACATATTGAATATCTCATCATCATAGTAATTTTATAGTTGTGTACCTCAGCTGATCCGTCTAAGTCATAGACGAGAGCTTTGTCAGTCTGAGTACCCGATGTCGATGCTTGCTGTAGGTTTTCCATCAAAATGCAGTTTGCATCGACTACCTCTATCTCGTCCAGATCTCCTGCAGCAGCCATGAAATCAAACTCTTTAGCTTGGAGCTGGATTCCTGCTTCTTCCTTTTGAGCAATCAGCAGCTGAGTCTGAAGATACGCAGCATCCCTTCTCCTTGGTCTGGTTGTGCAGTTCCTAGCAAGATGACCCAATCCTATGCAGTTGTAACACCTTATCTGATTAACATTATTCCCAACAACATTACCCTCAGCCCGTGCTGCTACAACATTCCCATTTCCTATTTGATTTGCATTCTGATTAGCAATACCCAGAACAACAATAATCCCATTCTGATTTCCAACATTCTGAACACTCAAATTCTGAACTGCATTCTGAATAACCTGATTCCTGACATTCCGTACAGCATTATATCCATTCTGATTCCGACAAACTGTCTAAACTGATTTCCACCATTACCTCCAACCATATGCATTTGTCTGTCTTGACCCATATTCATACCCGGTTGACCAATTTGTCTGTTGCGAGGGTTTGATGAAATTCTCTGGTTGTTGTTGGTTGGTGTTGAGTAATTTAGTTTGAATACCTTAGCCATTAGATTAAGAGCCATGTTATAGCAGTTGTGGGATCTTAAACATCTTTAGGGTTTGGCATTGGTTGTTGCATGAAGTCTATGTTGAATGATGGTTGTGGGTTATAGTTGTTGTTAGGAAGTGGTTGTTGTTAGCCTCAAAATATTGAGTCGAACAATGGAAGTTCATTCATAATTATATAAGGTCTCGGTCACTAAATTAATATACGTTGTAATAGGCTAGACGAGTAAATGGGCTCTTATTTGTAATCTAATCGGTCACGTGTATCGGGCGAAAGCCCAAGTAAACCCAAGCCCGGACCGTAGAATTACTAAAGGCATGCAAGCCTTTTAGACTTAGTATAAATACACCTCACCAAGGAAGGTAAGGTGGTTGGTTCATTCGTAAGAATTCCATTTTGCAAGTAAACTTCCCATTCTCTTTCATTTTCTCTCTCTAGTTTCTCTCTCTAAACTTCTTCTATTTTCCTTCTTTTTTTCTTCTTGAATTCGAGCTACATATAATGAAGTGAAGTGATTACGAGTAACCAACAGTTGTTGTATGTAGGTACTTGGTGATGGTTGATCTTGGTGAGACACTGGGTAATTGGAAGTTGCCATGAGAGCTAACGGATCATGTGTTTTTCCAAGTCGTTCATCTCTTAGTTCATCGACCTCCTTTTGATTATATTTCAAAAAATCATACAACTGAGTGTAATCTGCTGTATGCAAGTCCTTTGTTTGATGAACAATGGTAACATATTGTCTCCACTCCAGTTGTAAGTTGTTTAGAAACTTAAGATTACTGGCAATCTTTTCTGGAAAGTGTTTATTTATCTTGAAATCATTCATCAGCTTTGAGAAACAATGGTAGTAAGACTCAATCGATTCCCCATCAGTGGAAGTAAACCTTTCCCATTCATTAAACAGCTTAGCCTTCTTCTCTTGAATTCCAATGTCAGAACCTTTCATCATTTGCTGAACATGTAACCAGATTTCCTGAGCAGTTTCACAACTATCAACAGCAGCATAGATGTCTTCGGGAAGGCCGAGAAGAATGGTCTGAATTGCTTAATCATCAGCTTCCATTTGTTTAATTTCTGCTTCCGTGAGTTCATCGTTAGTTTTTCATGAAATGTTTCAGGAACAGGAACTATACGGGCTGCATCACCTAGTTCAGGAATCATTCGTCTGACATATGGACCATTTATAATGGAATTGTAGATTAACTTTCCATTAGGTCTGCTCTTAGCATAACGAAGAAGACGAGACGACCATGGAACATAATTCTCTTCGTTAAGCATAGGAGGACGGTTTTCAGAACCGGCTGCATAAATGTCTTGTTGAGTTGACATTGCAAAAGTGATGTGAAATGATAAGTTAGGATCGTTTTAGTGATTATGATTTGCTTGATTAAAGTTAAAGTGATTAAGTCATTGGGATAACACGGGATTTTACAAATCTATGATTAAAACCAAAAAAGAATAAACTTTTACGGGTTTTTACAAAGTCAAGAAGAAACCATGAGATGATGATAGTTTGTTGTTAAGTTAAATGTCTTTGAAGTCCTTTTGTTGAGTTAGGTTGATGGTATGCTAAGGTAATATTAATTGTCTTTTATTGTCTAAGTCCAAAAAGTCCACAATTGGTTCACCAAAAATGGGTTCTGTACCGAAATTGAAATCACCGAATTTGGTGTTATAGAAAAAGAATTTCGATAGTGGTGAGTTATGAACAAACCGCTGCCACGAGTATAGGCAAACCGCTGGCTAGAATTTTGCCAAACCGCCACCTAAAGACAAACCAAACCATTGGTTAAATCTTTGTCAAACCGCCACCAAAAAATTATCAAACCGCTGGCTAAATCTTTTATCAAACCGCTGCCAAATTAAGTATAGTAAACCGCTGGCTCAAAGTAACTATATCGCTGCCAATGAAGAGGGACAAACCACTGGCAAGAGTTTAATGGTAAACCGCTGTGAATTTAAATATTATCAAACCGCTACCTAACGCAGTATAACAAACTGCTGCCTTTTTATTTACCAGGTAACCGCTGGATGTGCTGTCACCGTAAACCGCTAGCTTGAAATTGATCAAACCGCTACCAAGGATGAATTTGAATAGAGTTTCGTTCCAATTGGACCAAGAAATATCAAACCTGCAGCCAAGAAAAATCTCCAAACTTTCTTGTAAGCAACGAAATGATGTTAAAACCACCTAGTAATGATGCAAGGGATAGTTCTAAGAGCGAAAGTACAAGTCTTTAATACCTTTAACCACAAACAAAGATCAAACCTTGATATTTCATACTATATTTTTTGAACCAAAAAAGAAAAAAATAAAACAACCAAGCCACGAATTTTATCCACACAATCACAAATGTATAACCCGATGCTCTTGTAACATTTACACTAACATGTCACGATCAATAAACATGATGGAAATCAAAGAAGAAGAGAGAGGAGAGGACAAAAATGGGAAGATAAAGGAGGAGAAAAGAAACGAGTTTTATTTGCATAGAAAAGAGAAAAAGAATATCCTCAGCAAACTACCTTACTTTGTTGGTGAGGGTATTTTATACTAGTGAATAGCTGGGCCAATTTCCTATTACATGTAGGCCTTTTTCTAGCCTGACACTAGGCCTAATTAGTTAATTAAATTCCCCAGTAAAAATATGTTTTTCCTATACAAGGCTCAGGAGAATTTAATGACCATCACTTTACTAAAATCATGGCTAACAGTAATGTGATATTCCTTGCATGTATTGTGTTTGGCATGGCAAGTGTTGTGTTCTTCACCCTAATTTGCTCCAGCTGGTAAGCTTTAGCTGTAGTATGTCATCGGGGTTGCAACCCTAAGAGCATTGGTACACGTTGGTAATAAGACTAGCGGGGATGCTAGGTCTTGGTACATGGTTAGCGGGGATGCTAAGTCATGGGTTTGTTTGCATATATTCACTATCATATAGCACAATTGTCTAACTGTTGAAAATATTGGCACATCGACTGGGTTTTGAGTCAAAACTTACGAGCTCACCAACATTATTGTTGACGTTTTCGAGTATCATTTTTAGTTGAAATTAATGATCGTTAAAGTATGGTGCTTGTAACAGACTTTAGAGAATTCTGTAGGAATCTTGCTTGAAAAGTCTTGCATTTGATGTACGCTTTGGATTTGGTTTTCTTGAGGATCGAGATAAGATTTTATGGACCCCTGCGTGGGCTTAAGTTTGTAATAATTGGTGACTATGTGTTGTGTTCTTGATTTGGGACATCACTCAAGGTTATATTGAGGTTGATGGTCATCATGAAACTTTTCATTTATGCATCTTAGTTTTCTCTATTTTGTATCTTGTGTTATGATTGATCATTACGTCGCATTCCCATGTTTTCAATGCTAACGGGGTGTGACATAAAACCCTAATTATCAAGATCTTCATATCATTGATATAACCTACACCTAACACGTATAAAGGGTGTTTATAGAGTTACTTATCTTTGTCATGTAACACGTAATCTAAAATTATTAAACATCATTAGAATTAATTTTTTCATCAAGTCTATAAGCAATTTCACTAATTTAAGCACTATTTTAGCCTTAAGCCAAACACCCCTTTAAAGCTGTAACTAAACATCATCTTCATTAACATGATTTCTACTAGTTTTTCTGTAACGTAATTTCTATAATTTATGTAACACAATCATCCTAAATGCATACAACATATTAACTTGTCTATACTCATCAAACATAAGCATAACATCATGTCTATGATTAAAATTATCAAAACATACTTATACTTCATAACTCTAATATCCACTCATGATTAATTAAAACTAAACTTGAATTTAAAAACTACTTTGAATGAGAAACATGTTAAAAATAGTTATTAAATCTTGTATCTAGTATTTCTCAACCCAAAAGTTCTCCTTAACTCCTCATAAAGATGATTTACAGGATACGAAGTTATTTTTCCCTACATCTTTATATACACATAAAACACGTGCCATTTTGTGGATAATTTCAGACTTTTAATTTTATTAAGTAAAAAAGGTGTAAGCATGTAATTTTAGGACAATAACTTAACTTTGCATCGCTAATCCTTTTTGTTAAGTCTCTTGCATCATTAGTCCTTTTTCGTTAACTATTTACATTCTGAGTCCTTAATTCTGATAAATATTAACGGCAAGACTTCTCTAATAATATAAAAGCTATATATTTAACTGAAACCGTAAAAATTAAGGTGTTATAGATACCACTTGTAAGTAATTCAAAAGACGAAACAAATAACAAAATGAACAAAATGAACCATAAAACTTTTTTCGAATTATCAATCACAATTCTAATTCCAAATGTACCAAATTATTAATTCAAAAGGTACAAAAGGAAAACTAATGTTTTTTTCATTGACATCTTATTTAGAACATACCACATGACCTAAAAATAACCAATTTCCTAATACAACTCAAATTAGAAAACATATCAAAAACTAATATCTATTCATAACAACTTTTTTGAAATAAACCCTAAAGTTTTAGTCACTTTCTAACAAGTTGATTGTCTAACTATATGTTCCAATCTGAAGAGATTCTCAATTTTCATACCTTCTCCAGAAATTCTCGATGGCTAAGGAGACTCAAAGCCAAGGAGGGGATTTTCTATACCTTCTTGACATAACATATCGTGATGTATTGACTATTCTCATCCTCATAATGAATGTGATTCATCGTTATTTTTGTTTTTTTGGAAGTGAAAGTATTATAGATACTCAAAATATGTACAAACTTTTAATTACCATGTGATTCATGGTTTTTTTGTTTTTTTGAAAGTGAAAGTATTATAGATACTCAAAATATGTACAAAGTTTTAATTTACCAACATTAGTAATTAAGACTTGTTAAATTTTTTAGTGATTCATAATACTTTCACTTTCAAAAAAACAACCATGAATCATTTCATTTGAGGATGAGAAAACCGATACGTCACGATAGGATCTGTCGAGAAAGTATGAAAGTTGAGGAAACCTCTACGAGATTGGACAATGTTAGACAATAAACTTCTTGCTAACCTTCAGAGTAGTTAATCATGAATCATGGTTGTTTCGGGTGCTTTCTTGCGGTATTTATTGAATGACCAGCGAGTGAAGAGAGGCTTCATAAAAATGTAAAGACTATCCCAAATTAGATCTTGCATCATAGGATGAGGGTAGTATATGTTCTCCTGACATCATAAATTTGTATAAGGAAATAAGAATTTGATAGTGTTAGGAAAAACACAATAGACAAGCAAAAAATAAATAAGCAAACATCCACAGGCAGGAAGGTTCTCTTTTATGCTATTTATACGAGTATCGGGAGTGCTACGTACACGAAACCTTAGCTAGAGTATTTCTAACCACGAAACACAATTAGTTTGATATAAACTTGCGGATTTTTCAACCTATTAGCCAAAGCCTCTACGCCAGTTGAAATCCATCTTTAGGTCATCTTTAATATTTCTAGGTTGGGTCCATAAAATAATTTTTAAACTATTCCATGTTACATTTATAACAGACAGGTATGTACATAATAATTACAGGAAGCAGTAATTCTCACTTATGCCCACTACAAATGTCTTATACTTTCTAGCTTCGATCTCACTTTAGGGATGTCTGTATGTATGTTCATCCTGAAGTTTTATGTTAGAGGATGTGATTAGATCCACAAATCTTGCACATCTAGGTATGCCATTGATATTGTATATCCTGGCTAGTTGTAACACCACATTTTTGTTGCATTTAGATGAAGGAAATCATTAATTCCTTAATGGTAAAACTATCAACAAATATGTAATTGAAAACATAACGAATAACATTAAGACTAAATTCTCTGATGGGAGATGGGTCAAAAGAGTTTTTAAACTAACTTGGGTCAATTTGCCATCTTTAACAAGCCTTATCAAGTTGTTTTTAATCTGTTTTTCAAGTCTTTTAAGTTTAAAATCAAGTTTTGAGTAGTTGTTTACATGTTCTTTAAACCTGTGGATTTGAAGATTGCTCAAATTGTTTGAGCTTGATCTTTGCTTAAAAAAGGTTTTAAGGACTTGTTCATGCTTTCATTTGGTGCCTAAATGCAGTAGCAAAAGGTTGGAAATGTGCATTTTTCCTTGTGTTCAAAATCTGTCATAATTTAGTCAAGTCCCTTTTTAGTTAAAAACAGCTTTTTTTTACTTACAAATTTAGATAAGTTAAAGTAGTTTTTAAGATTTGAAATTTCATGCATAAGTAGTTAGTAGTATAGTATTGATCTGTTTCAGCTTATTTTAATCTGTGTAGGTACCGAATTATATCATTTCACTTCCATACAAATAGGTATGAATCAATGATAAGAAACCATAAAAAAAGAGATAGAAGAAGGAAAGAATTTTAGAGAGAGAAACTAGAGAGAGAAAGTAGAGAGAAAAATGAGATGGTTGATTACCTTGTGAAAAATACAAAATGAGACCAACTAACCAACACCCTCTCCAAGAGTGGAGAGGGGTATTTATAGTTTCTTACTACCCTAGGGTGGCGCCTAGGTGTAGGGTTGTTGGGTCGGCTCGGGTTTTGGGCTTTAGCCCGCAACGTATACAATATTAGATTAAATCACGAGCCCGACTCCCTTTCTAGCCAATTACAACGACTAATAAATAAAGACCGAGTTTCCTTGTTCGACTTAATATTTTGAGGCTAACAATCTCCCCCGAAGCGAGGTCTTTGAATCTTACTTCCTTGGACTTATTGAGATTGCTTTGTCGTTTAGTTCTTGAGTCTTTGTTTTGGTCTTTATCTTGTTGTAGGCTTGTTCCTTCATGCTTTGTGATATTTGATCTTGAGCCTTTGTCATTGTCTTTTGACTTTGTCTTTTGTTCCAAGATCTTTAAATCTTTATCCTTGTTTGTCTTTAACGTCTTTGCCACCTTGCGATCTTGTGTCTTGACCAACATGCTCATACTTTGCATCATCTTGAAAGCTTTCTAATAATCTCCCCCGAAGCTTGATTTCTGAGGAGTTATCGTTAATATCAGAGTTTATGCGGAAGTCTTTGTCTTTAATTCTTGAGCTTTCATTATTCTTGAATCTTGATGCTTATAGTATGTCTTTGTAGTTTGAGCATGAGCATGTGGTAATGAATCCGACTCCAGCTGGAATGAGGCATCACCATCTTCATCTTTATGTATCCTGAAATAAAACAGTTAGCAATAAAGCGTGTGGACGAATATGGCTTTGTCATTCGTCCGGATTTGGTTAGATTAACCTCCAGTTCCGTAGGACCGTTTTTACGGTATAAATAATGTTACATGTGAACAGGTGATTCAAAGAATCTCCTTGACAGGGTTTCCAGCTCAAAGCGTAGGGTCTTCTAACACAGATGTATTAGATTTACCATGCTTGCTAGTTCTCATTACCGGAACGTCTCAAAGCAGACAACACGGTAAGAGTGAATCAGATAGTTACTATCTTTCTGATTAAGCTGTCAATTCATTTCCTGGAACAAGTTTGATTCAAAATTGAAATCCGCTACCATCGTTTCTTTCCCCGTTGAAACAAGTTTGATTCATATAGACTCTCGGCGAGTCACTACCAGTAGTCTTGTTTGATGCTATGGCTTCAAGCAGCGATTTCCATTCGTCATTGTGAAATACTAAAGAGTATCACTCTAAATGTTCTGGCAGATTCACTAGAGACTAATGCGTTAGGACTCCTTGTAACAGCTTGTGACTTAATGTTGTTAACAAGTGTTTGTCAAGGAATCTGTGTCCTAATGAGATTTATTTGATGATCTCTTGGCTCTAGACTCGATTAGTGCGTTTTGGTTTTTAGTAATCGGAGGCTGGAGCAGACTGCCACATATTCAATATTAACTAACTCGGAGTGAGAAAGTCAATAGAAGTCGTGTGTATCTCCGTGACAAATGAGACAAGTTTCTGTTGAGAGAAACCCGAAAAGCTGGGAAAGGTTGTGCATTGCATCACTGGGTCTATGATGTCGTCTTCAATGCCAGCAATCAACATTGTGATTCTGACAAACTATGTATTGACCCGGGTTTCTGTACTAACGTTGTTTTGGGTCGGGCTTCTTTCTTTTCACCCTTTATCCATACATTTCTTTTTAATTCTTCAACCCCTTCAATGCTTACCAAGACGTCATTATTAACACCTTGTTGTGATTGTTCCAGTGTTAACTCAATCTTAGTCGGCATTCTTCCCTTATACACATTCATCTCCAATCATACCTAAGGACTGCTATTTCTAACTATGGAGTGTCCTTGGGTAGATCCCTCCGGTTCTGGTTGGATCATAGGACAAATACCTAACCTTACCACCTTATGACTTCAGAATCGTCGTGAAATAAAGATGTTGTTGGGTATAAGATCGAACCATAAAACCGTTTCCGAATAGCACTTTGAGTCTTTTAGATCACATTTTAATTACATTTCTCCCCTTATTTTAAATACTAATGCACTTAGTTTTTGAAATACTTTGTGATTAAAATTTGTCTTGAAGTACCATGGGGAAAAATGTTGAAGCTTAGCATGATTTATTTGGAACTGTTTCATCTTGCTCCCCCTCAATTTTACATATGTTTGACACCAATAAAAATGATACCAAGTTGTAAAATCGATATAAAATTGAGGTTGAACACTTAGTCATCTTATAACTATCATTCTATTGAATTGTCATTATTATCTTGTTGTTATTAAGAGACTTTTTAGGAATGGTTTGAATACATAAGAATGGGTGCTTCCGGATATGATGTATCCAACTCATTAACTTTGTTTTTCGAAAAACTCCCCATTGACAAGACTGGAGTGTTGAACACACAATTTTGAAAGATTATGAATCGTCAGTGAGAAATTCTTGAAAAATTGTGTTCAACATTTTGAAAAACATCATGTTAGAAGACTTCTCTTCCAACTCTAAGGGTAAGCGCACTTATGCGTACACTATCCTTTTTCTTGAGCTCAAAACTTTGAATGTCTTGTAAGAACAGCTCAAGACCGAGAAAAGTTGAATTTCTCGTTGTTAGGATAAGTTATCTTTATAGATAAAAACTTTAATTTATTTGCGAGTCCGGCCGGTTACGTATGATATTTACACATAAGCCATAAGAAACTTAGAATTGACATGTTTTGAAAGCATTTGAAACTCTGTTGAACTTCATTTACACGGCCCGTGTCGATATTATCTACATTTATAGGTACGTAAATGTTTTGATCGATTCCAAGAGACATGTCGAGAAGAATATTTTTTGAAACATTTCTGATTTTTTGATTCTTTTTATTTTCTTTTGAAATTTATATTTTGTATTTTCTTTTTTTTCATAAATATTTACAGATCGATGTTTGATGTGAATATATCAAGTAGTATACTTTGTCAAATCCTCCAGTTCTGCTGGAGTCAAACATCTCATACCAATTCGTCTAACGAGATACTGAAACCTTTCTTCGGGAAGGGCTTTAGTAAACATGTCAGCCAAATTGGTATTCAAGTTCTGACAAATAAGTCAATTCAATTATACATTTTCAACCTGTTCTTGATGAATGATAGCCGAGTATGGATGTGATTGGTACGGGAGTGCTGCACGGGTTGCATGAGATTGCTATGGATGACTGAGATCACTATACATCGGTATTTTGTTGTAGTTGAAGCCATAATCTGAGTTGTGTCCGATCCACCCCATTACTTGTAGAACAAAATTGCAGATAACGCCCGTATTTCAGCTCTAAGGATGACATTGCAGTACATTCCTCGTTTCTTTGACATCCAGCTGACTAGCTTATTACCATGATACTGTATTCCTCCAGATGTGCTTTTGCGAGTTTATCAACGCAACGGCTATGATCGCATATGCAAAAGTGTTAGTTCAAAGACCAGGCCCCTATTGGATACCAAGTCCCAGGTGAATTGGTACATCTTAGTATACGGAAAGATACACTTTTAACCTATTTGAGGTGTTTTTCAAGTCGGTTTGATTGATATCTTGCCACTATTAAAATACTGCTCTGCCACTATGTTGGTCTCTAGATGTCAGATACATGAGTGTGACCCGATTTGTACGGTGTAGTCAGTTTGGTATACGGGTTCACACTCACAGTTTGCATCTAATTAGGTTTCGTAGCCATTGGAGTTTGTACATGCTTTGTCCTTTTTCCATACCTTGTTTTCAAAATCTTTTAAAGTATATTTTAGCCTGATGATAAAAATACCGTCGTTGTGTGGATTAGTGGATCGAAGTCCTAGAAAGAATTTCATTTACCCCATTAAGGACATCTCAAGATCTACGTGCATTTATTTTTCAATTCATTTTGAAAATTTAGGGTTTGTGGAACCAAAAAATAAATGTCATCATTAACGTAAATTTACACAAGTAGAATGTTCCTCCCATATTTTATCGTGATTAGGGTCGGGCGTCAAATGATACATTTAAGTAAAACCTTTGGGAAATCAGGAATTTTGAGAGTTATCATTACCAGGCTCTCGGAGCTTGTTTCAATCCATATAGAGCGTTCCTTAGATGGTAAACTTTGTCTGGATGATCAGTATCAACGAATTCGTCTGGTTGTGCAACATAAACCTCCTCCTTCAATGGACCATTAAGAAAATGGTCGTTTTCAGTCCATATGATAAATTGGAAAGACTTGTGTTTTGAGCATTGCGACAAACAATCCTAACAGCTCCAATTGAGAGCAACTAGAGCAAATGATTCTTCAAAAAATCAATACCCTCTTCCTGAGCATAACCATTTGCTACAAGTGTGCTTTGTTGCGAATTAAATGTTTGGGTCTTCATCCTTTTTTTGTTTTTCCATAACCACTTTAGCTTGATTACGTTCTGCCAAGAGGATTTTAGTCAACGTTAGTTCCTAGACTTGTTAGTCTGTTCAAACTGATGAAGTTCGTCCTGCATTGCTTCTATCATGCTGTATCAGCCATTGCCTTCCATAATGTTTTTCGGTTCAACAATACTCACCGGTGAGTGCGAACATACACATTTCAGGAGATATGTTGCAAGTTGTGTCTTGTTTGCACTGGCTTGGATGGATTTCCATGAACTTGAGTTAACGGGTGATCTTTTGTCCATCGGTATACTGAATCTTGAGGTTGATTGAAGGTATGCATATTTGAATTACCAATATTGCTTGAGGAAGACTCAGCATTTTCTTGTACTGGTGTACAGAAAGGATCGGTAAATTCTACTTGATTATCGTCGTTTTCCTCAGCATGAACATTTGTAGGAGTTGATGGTTCTGATGTAAGGTAAATATTCATTGAAGGGTGTGTGTATATTTTTGTTTTGTTGTGTCTTATGGAGCAGAATTATTGGTGGGAGCTAGAAGACTTGTCTGACACGAGAGTACCAATTGATGAATTCAATAATAAAAAGGACGAAAAGAATGATCAACTCTTGTTGTGATGGAACTGTTGTATCTGCTGAAGGAGAAACATTATGTAGTTCTGGTGCGGGGTCAGGGTTGTCATAATCTGACGCCGTTTGTCGTTGGGGAACGAGGTACCGAATTATATCATTTCACTTCCATACAAATAGGTATGAATCAATGATAAGAAACCATAAGAAAAAAGATAGAAGAAGGAAAGAATTTTAGAGAGAGAAACTAGAGAGAGAAAGTAGAGAGAAAAATGAGATGGTTGATTACCTTGTGAAAAATACAAAATGAGACCAACTAACCAACACCCACCCTCTCCAAGAGTGGAGAGGGGTATTTATAGTTTCTTACTACCCTAGGGTGGCGCCTAGGTGTAGTATTGGTGGGTCGGGTCGGGTTTTGGGCTTTAGCCCGCAACGTATACAATATTAGATTAAATCACGAGCCCGACTCCCTTTCTAGCCAATTACAACGACTAATAAATAAAGACCGAGTTTCCATGTTCGACTTAATATTTTGAGGCTAACAATCTGTAAAAACCAAAACTCAGCATGTACTGAGTGTGTCCAGCTTTTTCATTAGACTTTTTCTTGGCTTATTTGATTTTCAAACATCTTTTTTATTGCTGATTTAGAAAGCTTATAGTATAAGTTTTTAAGTGCTACAAGTTTCCAAACCATAAGGATCTGGTTAAGGGCTTAAAATTAAGCCCAAAAGTGCCCTTGTGGGCTGTTTGGATAGCTGTTTTTGCCATTTGCTTATTTGCCTTTTAAGACTTCTCAGCTCATTTTCCTTGGCTTATTTTTGTTCAAAATTGCTTAATAGGTGTAGTTAAGTGTCTGTTTTAGCTTATTTCTCTTTTTGGATTGCTTATTGGTGCTTAAAAAGCTTAACAGTTTAGCCATTTTAGTCTTAGTGTAAAAAGTCTATTTTGTCAACTTTTGTGGCTTAATTCTATGCTTATTTGTGGTTTGTAAAAAAGTTGCTTTATTAAAGTTGGAAAAGGATCCTCTAAAGTTATGGTCAAACATGATTGATCATGTTAAGTTTATTGTGAGTGGAAATAAATAAGTGGGCCCATGATTTTTATTAAAAGAAAAAGTTTTATACAATTAACTAATTTGTGATTGGTGAACATGATGTATCATGTTTGACTCAACTTTAGAGGATTCTAATCCATTAAAGTTTGTCATATTTGCTTATTTTATAAGTTTTAAAAAAAGAAAATAAAAAAATGTTTTCAAAAAAGAGAGAGACATGGGGGTCGAACCCATGACCTCTCCCTTTACACATACTCGTCCCAAGCGACACACACACAAACCACCAGCACCACTAGGGCCATTTGGTTTCTATTTGCAAAATCAAATACTTAACTCCTCTTTAAACCCATTAAGCCATAAGCAATTCGAAGCTTAAATGGCTTTTCCCCAGCTTATTTAGATTAGCACTTCAGCCCGTTTCATTTTTCATAGAAACTGTTCATCATTAGCTACTTTTTGTAATTTTTCCAGATTTTTATAAAACAGTTTACTATTTTTATCATTTTTCTTAGATTAAAATCATTTTAATTCATAAAAAATTATAAAAAAGTCAAAAAAATCTAATTCTTTTTTAGAAAATTTTCTTTTATCATTTAGGACTTAGGAAAATTAGATTTGCTTTCGTAGGGTTAAATTTGTAGATTTTAGTTTTTTAAAGAACGGGATTGGATCCCGTTCACGTTTTTCGTGTTTTTAAGCTTAAATTGCTTTCGTTTTTGGTTTAGTTTTCTTAGTTCTTGCATTTTAGTCAATTAGGACTTATAAAAGTTAAAAAGATCATTTTAGGATTTAATTTTGATAAATTAGGGTTTTAAGTCACGTTTTTAGGATTCCCGTTTGCGTTTTTAGTTTAAATTTGTGTTGCCTTAATTGTTTTTAGTGTAGATTGCATTAATTTTCCCGTAGATTTAGAAAACCAATCAAAATCTTTGTCATTCAAACATCAATTATCAAACCGACTTTCGACTTTCAAATTTGCATTCCTCGTCGGGAAAACGACCCGGGAATATCATATACTTCCGGTTTATTCATTGATTTTATTGATATTATCCTATTATATATTTATAATATTTATATTATATATATAGTAAGAAATCTTTAAATCATACATCCACACAATTAATCTTTTAAACCCTTTTTACCAAATAAGCCTTCAGCCCTATTTAGCTTATTTACAGCTTATTCCAATAAGCTGTTTGCCCCATTTTATTTTTCCTAAGATTAGAATTGTTCAAAGTACTTTTCCTATTTTTTCAGATTTTTATAAATTAGTTTAATATTTTTTATATTATTTTTAGATTAAATCTGTTTTTAATTCATAATAAATAAAATAAAAGTCAAAAAAATATAATTCTTTTTTCTAAAATTATTTTTAATCATTTAGGATTTATAAAAAATAAAAAAATAGTTTTAAGGTTAAATTTTAATAGTTTAGGTATTAAGTCGCGTTTTTAGATTCCCGTTATCGTTTTTGTGCTTTAATCTTAATTGCTTTCGTTTTTAGCTTGCCTTTATTTGTTTTTGCATGTTAGTTGTAGAAATAGAATCCAAAATCAAAATCCTTGAAATCATTCAAAGCACGCGATCACGAACTTAACCGATTCTCAATTCACGCTTCGTCGAGGAAACGACCCGGGAGGTTTTTGAATTTACTTTGGATAAAAGTAATCTTCTTAAATCCTTACGGAATACTTATTACTATACTATTATTGATATTATCCTTATATACGTATTTGGAGATCAATCAATTTTTGGCGCCGTTGCCGGGGAGGTGTGTATCGAATATCGTGTTGAAGTTTGAAGATTAGTGTTTTGAAGACCCTTCTTCGTGAAGTTATCATTTTATTATTTTCTTTTATATAAAACTAAAAAAATACAATAATATTTTATTTTTCTCGATTTATAGATTTATTAGAAAAATCAAAAATACTTTTCCTAAAGTATTTAAAAAACCAAAAAAAATTGTAAAACAACAAAAACAACCGTTGTGTCACTTGTGAAATCGGCTCACCTTTAGATTACAAACTTTAAGAGAGGTATTAGGAGGGTTGATCCGACGAACTTCGACCCGAAAAGAGAAGATTTTTAAAACGCTTCGCGCTTACCCGCTCCTCCGCTTCTTTGTGCGTTTTCTAAAGAGCTACCTTACACTTGTTCGATTATCGGTTACAAAAATATTTTTCTTTTTCTTATTTTATTTTTAGTGCATGCGCACTCGCTCTTCATCGCATTTAATTGCCGAATCTTCCACGACTCCGAAACGTCGTAATCGTAGACGTTCCAAACAAAGAGTCGAACCGTTTTTTCTTGAAGAGACTCCTGTAGTTACGATGGCCGATCAACGTACTATGACGAAATTACTCCGTGCACCTACCGAGGGTTATGTGGAGGAAATCGTAGTACCACCCATTCCCGCTGAGCATTTTGAGCTCAAGCATAGTCT